>APFE031394212.1:1580-31853 GCA_000404065.3 Pinus taeda | reverse complement strand
TATAGCCAAAGCTTATGATAAACTAAATTGGAACTATATCAGGAAGGTTCTTATTGCTTTTGGGTTTGATCACAATTGAATAAGATGGATCCTGGCTTTGATCACTTCTTCTAGTTTTTCAATTCTTGTCAATGGCTCTCCTTTGGAGACTTTTACCCCTTCTAGTGGCCTTAGGTAGGGTGACCCTCTTTCTCCCTTTCTCTTCATTCTCATGATGGAAGGTCTTGGCAGAGCCATTAAGTATGCTAAAGCAGTTGGTAAGATCAACGGTATACAACTCTATGTCAATGGACTAGCCTTAACCCATCAACAATTTGTTGATGATACCATGTTGCGAGGAACAACCACAGTCAAAGAAGCTCTTGCCTACAAACAAATCCTTAAGGACTTTGCCATGGCCTCTGGCTTGGAAGTTAATCTTTCCAAATCTAAGATATTTTTCTTTAATACTCATATGGCTATTTAGAGGAACATATCCAAAATTATGGGACTCCAAAGAGACACTCTCCCCTTGAAATACCGGGGAGTTCCATTAACTGCAAAACAGCTTCATAAAAGTATTTGGGAGTTGATTATTAATACGCTGCAAGAAAAAACCAGGAAATGGACTATGAGATATTTAAATTTGGCTGGCAGGTTGGTCCTCACTAAGGCTGTGCTTCAATCAATCCCAATCTTTATGCTTTCTACCATCCCTGCTCCCAAAGGAGTTTTGCATGAAATGAGAAGCATACAAAGAGACTTTCTATGGGGCAAGGGGAAAGAGAAGAAGAAAGGGGCCTTAGTTGTGTGGGATAAAATATGCAAACCTAAAGACCACGGGGGTTCTTGGATTGGATGATCCTGAGATTCTTTGTAAGGTTCTAGGGGCTAAACTATGGTGGCAATGGATAAAGGAACTAGAAGAACAATGGGCTATTACTTGGAAAGAAAAATATGCAAGTGCTTGGCCTGACAATGAACGGATAAGGATGGATGGGAATATAAGAGGATCTCATATTTGGAACAAAGCCTCGGATAACAGAAGATTAATTCAAGACCATAGCTTTTGGGAAATTAGAGAGGGAGACTTAGCCTTATTCTGGGAGGATAGATGGCAACAAGAACCTATTCTCTTACAGGAGGCCTTGGAGGACCTCAAAGCAGAGACTGATACTAAGGAGCTCACCCAAGTTAGGGATTTCTAGGATCAAACCAATAATGCAGGGAAAAGGAGAAAATGGACAAAATTAGACCTCCGAGATGACAGTCATCTTTTAACCAAGGCTGAAAGACTAATGAAAATTTTGGAGCAAAGGAAAATTTTAGTTTCTAGGGGGCATGACCAGCTGAGATGGGGCAGCAACAATGAAGGGAAATTCAATGTTAAAGAGGCTAAACTCATACTCCTTGAATGCGATCCTGGCGCTCCTAACAGGCTCTGGAAAAACTTGTGGAAGCATCTGGGTTGGATGAAAATTAAACTCTTTCTGTGGCTACCCTTTGGGGGATCAGATCATTGGCCGATACAAATGGAGGTGCAGGGCATTGGTAAACCCAGGAACAGACCTTTCAGATTTGAAAATATCTGGATTTCCCACCCAGATTTCATTAGGAATGTAACCAAGTGGTGGGCAGAGGATTTAAACATTCTGGGTTCCAAAATGTTTATCCTATAGAAAAGATTAAAACATATCAAGCTACGACTTAAGGACTGGAAAAAGACTGAATTTGGCAATATCTTGGAAGAAAAAAAAATGATTGAAAGCAAACTGCAGGAACTTAACCAAGGCCTTATTAATGAAGGCCATAACAAAGCTCAACATGATCAAGCTACCAGATATCAACAGCAATGGGAGAATTTATGTACTCAAGAGGAAATATTTTGGAGGCAAAAATCTAGAATCCAATGGCTAAAAGAAGGTGAATGCAACACCAGATTTTTTCACAAATCGACCATGGCAAACAGAGCACATAATAGAATTGATCTGCTTAAGGATGAAAGAGGAAATAATCTCAATTCTCATGAAGAAATAGAGGCAGTGCTAGTCCAGTACTTTAGAAACATAGCTCAGGAAACCTGTTATGACATAGAACACTACATCCAGGAATTCACTAAGAACATACCCAGGATAGTTTCTAGAGAGGATAATGTTAACCTTTACAGGCCTGTGACGGAAGAGGAGGTTAGTGGGGTTCTCAAAGATATGCAGAATGGTAAGGCGCAAGGCCCGGATGGTTTCAATGTCGATTTCTTCAAAGCTTGCTAGAATATTGTCAAATAGGACATTCTGCAGGTAGTGGAAGATTCAAGGAGACATAGAACCATTTTGAAAGCTCTGAATTCCTCCTTCATAGCCCTGATCCCTAAACAGGAGCAAGCTCAAACCCCTGATAGATTCAGACCTATAGCTCTATGCAAAGTTGTTTACAAGATAATATCAAAGGTGGTTGCAAACAGGCTCAAACCCCTCTTACCTTCATTAGTTTTGGGGGAACAATCAGGATATGTGGAAGGAAGGAAAATTCTTAATAATATCATCTAGGCAAATGAAGTGGTTCACTCTCTTACTAGTAAGAGAAAAGCTGGTATTATCATGCAACTGGATATAGCCAAAACTTATGATAAACTAAATTGGAACTATATCAGGAAGGTTCTTATTGCTTTTGGGTTTGATCACAATTCGATAAGATGGATCCTGGCTTTGATCACTTCTAGTTTTTCAATTCTTGTCAATGGCTCTCCTTTGGAGACTTTTACCCCTTCTAGCGGCCTCAGGTAGGGTGACCCTCTTTCTCCCTTTCTCTTCATTCTCATGATGGAAGGTCTAGGCAGAGCCATTAAGTATGCTAAAGCAGTTGGTAAGATCAGCGGTATACAACTCTCTGTCAATGGACTAGCCTTAACCCATCAACAATTTGTTGATGATACCATGTTGCGAGGAACAACCACAGTCAAAGAAGCTCTTGCCTACAAACAAATCCTTAAGGACTTTGACATGGCCTCTGGCTTGGAAGTTAATCTTTCCAAATCTAAGATATTTTTCTTTAATACTCATATGGCTATTTAGAGGAACATATCCAAAATTATGGGACTCCATAGAGACACTCTCCCCTTGAAATACCTAGGAGTTCCATTAACTGAAAAACCGCTTCATAAAAGTATTTGGGAGTTGATTATTAGTACGCTGCGAGAAAAAACCAGGAAATGGACTATGAGATATTTAAATTTGGCTGGCAGGTTGGTCCTCACTAAGGTTGTGCTTCAATCAATCCCAATCTTTATGCTTTCTGCCATCCCTGCTCCCAAAGGAATTTTGCATCAAATGAGAAGCATACAAAGAGACTTTCTATGGGGCAAGGGGGAAGAGAAGAAGAAATGGGCCTTAGTTGTGGGATAAAATATGCAATCCCAAAGACCACGGGGGTTCTTGGATTAGATGATCCTGAGATTCTTTGTAAGGTTCTAGGGGCTAAACTATGGTGGCAATGGATAAAGGAACTAGAAGAACAATGGGCTATTACTTGGAAAGAAAAATATGCAAGTGCTTGGTCTGATAATGAACGCATAAGGATGGATGGGAATATAATAGGATCTCTTATTTGGAACAAAGCCTGGGATAACAGAAGATTAATTCAAGACCATAGCTTCTAGGAAATTAGAGAGGGAGACTTAGCCTTATTCTGGGAGGATAGATGGCAACAAGAACCTATTCTCTTACAGAAGGCCCTGGAGGACCTCAAAGCAGAGACTGATACTAAGGAGCTCACCCAAGTTATGGGTTTCTAGGATCAAACCAATAATGCAGAGAAAAGGAGAAAATGGAGAAAATTAGACCTCCGAGATGACAATCATCTTTTAACCAAGGCTAAAAGACTAATGAAAATGTTGGAGCAAAGGAAAATTTTGGTTTCTAGGGGGCATGACCAGTTGAGATGGGGCAGCAACAATGAAGGGAAATTCAATGTTAAAGATGCTAAACTCATACTCCTTGAACACGATCCTCGCGCTCCTAACAGGCTCTGGAAAAAACTTTGGAAGCATCTGGGTTGGATGAAAATTAAACTCTTTCTGTGGCTACCCTTTGGGGGATCAGATCATTGGCCGATACAAATGGAGGTGCAGGGCATTGGTAAACCCAGGAACAGACCTTTCAGATTTGAAAATATCTGGATTTCCCAACCAGATTTCATTAGCAATGTAACCAAGTGGTGGGAAGAGGATTTAAACATTTAGGGCTCCAAAATGTTTATCCTATAGAAAAGATAAAAATATATCAAGCTACGACTTAAGGACTGGAAAAAGACTGAATTTGGCAATATCTTGGAAGAAAAAAAAATGATTGAAAGAAAACTACAGGAACTTAACCAAGGCCTTATTAATGAAGGCCATAACAAAGCTCAACATGATCAAGCTACCAGATATCAACAGCAATGGGAGAATTTACGTAGTCAAGAGGAAATATTTTGGAGACAAAAATCTAGAATCCAACGGCTAAAAGAAGGTGAATGCAACACCAGATTTTCTCACAAATCGACCATGGAAAACAGAGCAGATAATAGAATTGATCTGCTTAAGGATGAAAGAGGAAATAATCTCAATTCTCATGAAGAAATAGAGGCAGTGCTAGTCTAGTACTTTAGAAACATAGCTCAGGAAACCTGTTATGGCATAGAACACTACATCCAGGAATTCACTAAGAACATACCCAGGATAGTTTCTAGAGAGGATAATGTTAACCTGTACAGGCCTGTGACGGAAGAGGAGGTTAGTGGAGTTCTCAAAGATATGCAGAATGGTAAGGCGCCAGGCCCGGATGGTTTCAATGTCGATTTCTTCAAAGCTTGCTAGAATATTGTCAAACAAGACATTTTGCAGGCAGTGGAAGATTCAAGGAGACATAGAACCATTTTGAAAGCTCTGAATTCCTCCTTCATAGCCGTGATTCCTAAACAGGAGCAAGCTCAAACCCCTGATAGATTCAGACCTATAGCTCTATGCAAAGTTGTTTACAAGATAATATCAAAGGTGGTTGCAAACAGGCTCAAACCCATCTTACCTTCATTAGTTTTGGGGGAACAACCGGGATATGTGGAAGGAAGGCAAATTCTTAATAATATCATCTAGGAAAATGAAGTGGTTCACTCTCTTACTAGTAAGAGAAAAGCTGGTATGATCATGCAACTTGATATAGCCAAAGCTTATGATAAACTAAATTGGAACTATATCAGGAAGGTTCTTATTGCTTTTGGGTTTGATCACAATTGGATAAGATGGATCCTGGCTTTGATCACTTCTTCTAGTTTTTCAATTCTTGTCAATGGCTCTCCTTTGGAGACTTTTACCCCTTCTAGCGGCCTCAGGTAGGGTGACCCTATTTCTCCCTTTCTCTTCATTCTCATGATGGAAGGTCTAAGAAGAGCCATTAAGTATGCTAAAGCAGTTGGTAAGCTCAGTGGTATACAACTCTTTGTCAATGGACTGGCCTTAACCCATCAACAATTTGTTGATGATACCATGTTGCGAGGAACAACCACAGTCAAAGAAGCTCTTGCCTACAAACAAATCCTTAAGGACTTTGCCATGGCCTCTGGCTTGGAAGTTAATCTTTCCAAATCTTATATCTTTTTCTTTAATACTCATATGGATATTTAGAGGAACATATCCAAAATTATGGGACTCCAAAGAGACACTCTCCCCTTGAAATACCTGGGAGTTCCATTAACTGCAAAACCGCTTCATAAAAGTATTTGGGAGTTGATTATTAGTACGCTGCAAGAAAAAACAAGGAAATGGACTATGAGATATTTAAATTTGGCTAGCAGGTTGGTCCTCACTAAGGCTGTGCTTGAATCAATCCCAATCTTTATGCTTTCTGCCATCCCTGCTCCCAAAGGAATTTTGCATCAAATGAGAAGCATACAAAGAGACTTTCTATGGGGCAAGGGGGAAGAGAAGAAGAAATGGGCATTAGTTGTGTGGGATAAAATATGCAAACCCAAAGACCACGGGGGTTCTTGGATTGGATGATCCTGAGATTCTTTGTAAGGTTCTAGGGGCTAAACTATGGTGGCAATGGATAAAGGAACTAGAAGAACAATGGGCTATTACTTGGAAAGAAAAATATGCAAGTGCTTGGACTGATAATGAACGCATAAGGATGGATGGGATAAGAGGATCTCATATTTGGAACAAAGCCTGGGATAACAGAAGATTAATTCTAGACCATAGCTTCTGGGAAATTAGAGAGGGAGACTTAGCCTTATTCTGGGAGGATAGATGGCAACAAGAACCTATTCTCTTATAGGAGGCCCTGGAGGACCTCAAAGCAGATACTGATACTAAGGAGCTCACCCAAGTTAGGGATTTCTAGGATCAAACCAATAATGTAGGGAAAAGGAGAAAATGGAGAAAATTAGACCTCCGAGATGACAGTCATCGTTTAACCAAGGCTGAAAGACTAATGAAAATGTTGGAGCAAAGGAAAATTTTGGTTTCTAGGGGGCATGACCAGCTGAGATGGGGCAGCAACAATGAAGGGAAATTCAATGTTAAAGAGGCTAAACTCATACACCTTGAACGCGATCCTGGCGCTCCTAACAGGCTCTGGAAAAACCTTTGGAAGCATCTGGGTTGGATGAAAATTAAACTCTTTCTGTGGCTACCCTTTGGGGGATCAGATCATTGGCCGATACAAATGGATGTGCAGGGCATTGGTAAACCCAGGAATAGACCTTTCAGATTTGAAAATATCTGGATTTCCCACCTAGATTTCATTAGCAATGTAACCAAGTGGTGGGCAGAGGATTTAAACATTCAGGGTTCCAAAATGTTTATCCTATAGAAAAGATTAAAACATATCAAGCTACGACTTAAGGACTGGAACAAGACTGAATTTGGCAATATCTTGGAAGAAAAAAAAATGATTGAAAGCAAACTGCAGGAACTTAACCAAGGCCTTATTAATGAAGGCCATAACAAAGCTCAACATGACCAAGCTACCAAATATCAACAGCAATGGGAGAATTTATGTAGTCAAGAGGAAATATTTTGGAGACAAAAATCTAGAATCCAATGGCTAAAAGAAGGTGAATGCAACACCAGATTTTTTCACAAATCGACCATGGAAAACAGAGCACATAATAGAATTGATCTGCTTAAGGATGAAAGAGGAAATAATCTCAATTCTCATGAAGAAGTAGAGGCAGTGCTAGTCCAGTACTTTAGAAACATAGCTCAGGAAACCTGTTATGACATAGAACACTACATCGAGGAATCCACTAAGAACATACCCAGGATAGTTTCTAGAGAGGATAATGTTAACCTTTACAGGCCTGTGACGGAAGAGGAGGTTAGTGGGGTTCTCAAAGATATGCAGAATGGTATGGTGCCAGGCCCGGATGGTTTCAATGTCGATTTCTTCAAAGCTTGCTAGAATATTGTCAAACAGGACATTCTGCAGGTAGTGGAAGATTCAAGGAGACATAGAACCATTTTGAAAGCTCTGAATTCCTCCTTCATAGCCCTGATCCCTAAACAGGAGCAGGCTCAAACTCCTGATAGATTCAGACCTATAGCTCTATGCAAAGTTGTTTACAAGATAATATCAAAGGTGGTTGCAAACAGGCTCAAAACCCTCTTACCTTCATTATTTTTGGGGGAACAACTGAGATATGTCAAAGGAAGGCAAATTCTTAATAATATCATCTAGGCAAATGAAGTGGTTCACTCTCTTACTAGTAAGAGAAAAGCTGGTATGATCATGCAACTTGATATAGCCAAAGCTTATGATAAACTAAATTGGAACTATATCACGAAGGTTCTTATTTCTTTTGGGTTTGATCACAATTGGATAAGATGGATCCTGGCTTTGATCACTTCTTCTAGTTTTTCAATTCTTGTCAATGGCTCTCCTTTGGAGACTTTTACCCCTTCTAGCGGCCTCAGGTAGGGTGACCCTCTTTCTCCCTTTCTCTTCATTCTCATGATGGAAGGTCTAGGCAGAGCCATTAAGTATGCTAAAGCAGTTGGTAAGATCAGCGGTATACAACTCTCTGTCAATGGACTGGCCTTAACCCATCAACAATTTGTTGATGATACCATGTTGCGAGGAACAACCACAGTCAAAGAAGCTCTTGCCTACAAACAAATCCTTAAGGACTTTGCCATGGCCTCTGGCTTGGAAGTTAATATTTCCAAATCTAAGATCTTTTTCTTTAATACTCATATGGCTATTTAGAGGAACATATCCAAAATTATGGGACTCCAAAGAGACACTCTCCCCTTGAAATACCTGGGAGTTCCATTAACTGCAAAACCGCTTCATAAAAGTATTTGGGAGTTGATTATTAGTACGCTGCAAGAAAAAACCAGGAAATGGACTATGAGATATTTAAATTTGGCTGGCAGGTTGGTCCTCACTAAGGCTGTGCTTCAATCAATCCCAATCTTTATGCTTTCTGCCATCCCTGCTCCCAAAGGAATTTTGCATCAAATGAGAAACATACAAAGAAACTTTCTATGGGGCAAGGGGGAAGAGAAGAAGAAATGGGCCTTAGTTGTGTGGGATAAAATATGCAAACCCAAAGACCACGAGGGTTCTTGGATTGGATGATCCTGAGATTCTTTGTAAGGTTCTAGGGGCTAAACTATGGTGGCAATGGATAAAGGAACTAGAAGAACAATGGGCTATTACTTGGAAAGAAAAATATGCAAGTGCTTGGCCTGATAATGAACGCATAAGGATGGATGGTAATATAAGAGGATCTCATATTTGGAACAAAGCCTGGGATAACAGAAGATTAATTCATGACCATAGCTTCTGGGAAATTAGAGAGGGAGACTTAGCCTTATTCTGGGAGGATAGATGGCAACAAGAACCTATTCTCTTACAGGAGGCCCTGGAGGACCTCAAAGCAGAGACTGATACTGAGGAGCTCACCCAAGTTAGGGATTTCTAGGATCAAACCAATAATGCAGGGAAAAGAAGAAAATGGAGAAAATTAGACGTCCGAGATGACAGTCTTCTTTTAACCAAGGCTGAAAGACTAATGAAAATGTTGGAGCAAAGGAAAATTTTGGTTTCTAGGGGGCATGACCAGCTGAGATGGGGCAGAAACAATGAAGGGAAATTCAATGTTAAAGAGGCTAAACTCATACTCCTTGAACGCGATCCTGGCGCTCCTAACAGGCTCTGGAAAAACCTTTGGAAGCATCTGGGTTGGATGAAAATTAAACTCTTTCTGTGGCTACCCTTTGGGGGATCAGATCATTGGCCGATACAAATGGAGGTGCAGGGCATTGGTAAACCCAGGAACAGACCTTTCAGATTTGAAAATATCTGGATTTCCCACCCAGATTTCATTAGCAATGTAACCAAGTGGTGGGCAGAGGATTTAAACATTCAGGGTTCCAAAATGTTTATCCTATAGAAAAGATTAAAACATATCAAGCTACGACTTAAGGACTGGAACAAGACTGAATTTGGCAATATCTTGGAAGAAAAAAAAATGATTGAAAGCAAACTGCAGGAACTTAACCAAGGCCTTATTAATGAAGGCCATAACAAAGCTCAACATGATCAAGCTACCAGATATCAACAGCAATGGGAGAATTTACGTAGTCAAGAGGAAATATTTTGGAGACAAAAATCTAGAATCCAATGGCTAAAAGAAGGTGAATGCAACACCAGAATTTTTCACAAATCGACCATGGCAAACAGAGCACATAATAGAATTGATCTGCTTAAGGATGAAAGAGGAAATAATCTCAATTCTCATGAAGAAATAGAGGCAGTGCTAGTCCAGTACTTTAGAAACATAGCTCAGGAAACCTGTTATGACATAGAACACTACATCCAGGAATTCACTAAGAACATACCCAGGATAGTTTGTAGAGAGGATAATGTTAACCTTTACAGGCCTGTGACAGAAGAGGAGGTTAGTGGGGTTCTCAAAGATATGCAGAATGGTAAGGCGCCAAGCCCGGATGGTTTCAATGTCGATTTCTTCAAAGCTTGCTAGAATATTGTCAAACAGGACATTTTGCAGGTAGTGGAAGATTCAAGGAGACATAGAACCATTTTGAAAGCTCTGAATTCCTCCTTCATAGCCCTGATCCCTAAACAGGAGCAAGCTCAAACCCCTGATAGATTCAGACCTATAGCTCTATGCAAAGTTGTTTACAAGATAATATCAAAGGTGGTTGCAAACAGGCTCAAACCCCTCTTACCTTCATTAGTTTTGGGGGAACAACCGGGATATGTGGAAGGAAGGCAAATTCTTAATAATATCATCTAGGCAAATGAAGTGGTTCACTCTCTTACTAGTAAGAGAAAAGCTGGTATGATCATGCAACTTGATATAGCCAAAGCTTATGATAAACTAAATTGGAACTATATCAGGAAGGTTCTTATTGCTTTTGGGTTTGATCACAATTGGATAAGATGGATCCTGGCTTTGATCACTTCTTCTAGTTTTTCAATTCTTGTCAATGGCTCTCCTTTGGAGACTTTTACCCCTTCTAGCGGCCTCAGGTAGGGTGACCCTCTTTCTCCCTTTCTCTTCATTCTCATGATGGAAGGTCTAAGAAGAGCCATTAAGTATGCTAAAGCAGTTGGTAAGCTCAGTGGTATACAACTCTTTGTCAATGGACTGGCCTTAACCCATCAACAATTTGTTGATGATACCATGTTGCGAGGAACAACCACAGTCAAAGAAGCTCTTGCCTACAAACAAATCCTTAAGGACTTTGCCATGGCCTCTGGCTTGGAAGTTAATCTTTCCAAATCTAAGATCTTTTTCTTTAATACTCATATGGCTATTTAGAGGAACATATCCAAAATTATGGGACTCCAAAGAGACACTCTCCCCTTGAAATACCTGGGAGTTCCATTAACTGCAAAACCGCTTCATAAAAGTATTTGGGAGTTGATTATTAGTACGCTGCAAGAAAAAACAAGGAAATGGACTATGAGATATTTAAATTTGGCTAGCAGGTTGGTCCTCACTAAGGCTGTGCTTCAATCAATCCCAATCTTTATGCTTTCTGCCATCCCTGCTCCCAAAGGAATTTTGCATCAAATGAGAAGCATACAAAGAGACTTTCTATGGGGCAAGGGGGAAGAGAAGAAGAAATGGGCCTTAGTTGTGTGGGATAAAATATGCAAACCCAAAGACCACGAGGGTTCTTGGATTGGATGATCCTGAGATTCTTTGTAAGGTTCTAGGGGCTAAACTATGGTGGCAATGGATAAAGGAACTAGAAGAACAATGGGCTATTACTTGGAAAGAAAAATATGCAAGTGCTTGGCCTGATAATGAACGCATAAGGATGGATGGTAATATAAGAGGATCTCATATTTGGAACAAAGCCTGGGATAACAGAAGATTAATTCATGACCATAGCTTCTGGGAAATTAGAGAGGGAGACTTAGCCTTATTCTGGGAGGATAGATGGCAACAAGAACCTATTCTCTTACAGGAGGCCCTGGAGGACCTCAAAGCAGAGACTGATACTGAGGAGCTCACCCAAGTTAGGGATTTCTAGGATCAAACCAATAATGCAGGGAAAAGAAGAAAATGGAGAAAATTAGACCTCCGAGATGACAGTCTTCTTTTAACCAAGGCTGAAAGACTAATGAAAATGTTGGAGCAAAGGAAAATTTTGGTTTCTAGGGGGCATGACCAGCTGAGATGGGGCAGAAACAATGAAGGGAAATTCAATGTTAAAGAGGCTAAACTCATACTCCTTGAACGCGATCCTGGCGCTCCTAACAGGCTCTGGAAAAACCTTTGGAAGCATCTGGGTTGGATGAAAATTAAACTCTTTCTGTGGCTACCCTTTGGGGGATCAGATCATTGGCCGATACAAATGGAGGTGCAGGGCATTGGTAAACCCAGGAATAGACCTTTCAGATTTGAAAATATCTGGATTTCCCACCCAGATTTCATTAGCAATGTAACCAAGTGGTGGGCAGAGGATTTAAACATTCAGGGTTCCAAAATGTTTATCCTATAGAAAAGATTAAAACATATCAAGCTACGACTTAAGGACTGGAACAAGACTGAATTTGGCAATATCTTGGAAGAAAAAAAAATGATTGAAAGCAAACTGTAGGAACTTAACCAAGGCCTTATTAATGAAGGCCATAACAAAGCTCAACATGATCAAGCTACCAGATATCAACAGCAATGGGAGAATTTATGTAGTCAAGAGGAAATATTTTGGAGACAAAAATCTAGAATCCAATGGCTAAAAGAAGGTGAATGCAACACCAGATTTTTTCACAAATCGACCATGGAAAACAGAGCACATAATAGAATTGATCTGCTTAAGGATGAAAGAGGAAATAATCTCAATTCTCATGAAGAAGTAGAGGCAGTGCTAGTCCAGTACTTTAGAAACATAGCTCAGGAAACCTGTTATGACATAGAACACTACATCGAGGAATCCACTAAGAACATACCCAGGATAGTTTCTAGAGAGGATAATGTTAACCTTTACAGGCCTGTGACAGAAGAGGAGGTTAGTGGGGTTCTCAAAGATATGCAGAATGGTAAGGCGCCAGGCCCGGATGGTTTCAATGTCGATTTCTTCAAAGCTTGCTAGAATATTGTCAAACAGGACATTTTGCAGGTAGTGGAAGATTCAAGGAGACATAGAACCATTTTGAAAGCTCTGAATTCCTCCTTCATAGCCCTGATCCCTAAACAGGAGCAAGCTCAAACCCCTGATAGATTCAGACCTATAGCTCTATGCAAAGTTGTTTACAAGATAATATCAAAGGTGGTTGCAAACAGGCTCAAACCCCTCTTACCTTCATTAGTTTTGGGGGAACAACCGGGATATGTGGAAGGAAGGCAAATTCTTAATAATATCATCTAGGCAAATGAAGTGGTTCACTCTCTTACTAGTAAGAGAAAAGTTGGTATGATCATGCAACTTGATATAGCCAAAGCTTATGATAAACTAAATTGGAACTATATCAGGAAGGTTCTTATTGCTTTTGGGTTTGATCACAATTGGATAAGATGGATCTTGGCTTTGATCACTTCTTCTAGTTTTTCAATTCTTGTCAAAGTTTCTCCTTTGGAGACTTTTACCCCTTCTAGCGGCCTCAGGTAGGGTGACCCTCTTTCTCCCTTTCTCTTCATTCTCATGATGGAAGGTCTAGGCAGAGCCATTAAGTATGCTAAAGCAGTTGGTAAGATCAGCGGTATAGAAATCTCTGTCAATGGACTGGCCTTAACCCATCAACAATTTGTTGATGATACCATGTTGCGAGGAACAACCACAGTCAAAGAAGCTCTTGCCTACAAACAAATCCTTAAGGACTTTGCCATGGCCTATGGCTTGGAAGTTAATCTTTCCAAATCTAAGATCTTTTTCTTTAATACTCATATGGCTATCTAGAGGAACATATCCAAAATTATGGGACTCCAAAGAGACACTCTCCCCTTGAAATACCTGGGAGTTCCATTAATTGCAAAACCGCTTCATAAAAGTATTTGGGAGTTGATTATTAGTACGCTGCAAGAAAAAACCAGGAAATGGACTATGAGATATTTAAATTTGGCTGGCAGGTTGGTCCTCACTAAGGCTGTGCTTCAATCAATCCTAATCTTTATGCTTTCTGCCATCCCTGCTCCCAAAGGAATTTTGCATCAAATGAGAAACATACAAAGAGAATTTCTATGGGGCAAGGGGGAAGAGAAGAAGAAATGGGCCTTAGTTGTGTGGGATAAAATATGCAAACCCAAAGACCACGGGGGTTCTTGGATTGGATGATCCTGAGATTCTTTGTAAGGTTCTATGGGCTAAACTCTGGTGGCAATGGATAAAGGAACTAGAAGAACAATGGGCTATTACTTGGAAAGAAAAATATGCAAGTGCTTGGCCTGATAATGAACGCATAAGGATGGATGGGAATATAAGAGGATCTCATATTTGGAACAAAGCCTTGGATAACAGAAGATTAATTCGATACCATAGCTTCTGGGAAATTAGAGAGGGAGACTTATCCTTATTCTGGGAGGATAGATGGCAACAAGAACCTATTCTCTTACAGGAGGCCCTGGACGACCTCAAAGAAGAGACTGATACTAAGGAGCTCACCCAAGTTAGGGATTTCTAGGATCAAACCCTCCTTTGGCCAGACACTGGATGATTCTCTGCCTGCTAGATTTGCAGGGACTGGTTCCTCAGGTCTTTGTAAGGCATGGGTCTATGGGGGACCCTGAGCTAGACTTCTGGCATCATCCCCCTCAGGGCTTTCTCAAATTCAACATCAATGGGGCTTCCAAAGGTAATCCGGGTGAGGCAGACCATGGAGGGTTGTTAAGAGACAACAGGGGAGATATTCTTTTCATCTTTTATGGCCACTTAGGAAAAACCACCAACAACATGGCAGAGTTAATGGCCATGGAACAATGTCTTGAGTTCCTGGTTCAGGAAAATTGGCAAAACACAATCATTGAAGCTGACTTTGAGCTCGTCATCAACTCTGTCAAAAGAATAAGCTAAGGAAGAAGACCGGAAAAAGCCTCTTCAAGTTGGAAGCTTATTCAAGTCTTCCAACGGATTCATAGTCATATACGAAGCCTGAGAACAGCCAGATTTGCACATGTGCGAAGAAAAGCCAACAAGCTAGCAGATTTGCTAGCCAATCAAGGTGTGGTCTACACAGATAACAGGGCAATGATGAATTGGCGTGAATCACCTAACAACAAACTAAAAACGGATTGTCAAAACCAAGCTAATGAAGACAACACATTCCTCAAGAGAACAATGGAGATGAAACTTGATGACCGTGAAACCAGAAATTCTCTTTCCCGGCCATTCTTACCGCGACTTGGGTGGTTTTTCATTGATTGTGGCCCGCACAAGTGGGAAGCAGTTTGTGCTTTTTGGAAGCGATCCCACTTAGAAAGCTCCACGTGGTGGTGGGGTCAGGAGGATTACCACCTTTATCGCATGCTAGCTTCCACATTAGTTGGCGGGTGTGATCTCCTTCTCCACCGTCAGATCTCAAAACGTGTTTCAATGGTTCAGATTGATCGAGTAATGGCGAGCTGCTTTATCCTGTGAATTGGGTCTACAACTGTCCGATCTTTTGGACAAGTCCTTTGGTGGAGATTAAAAGAGGAAGGTCGGGTCTGGTGGAGATGGAGTTCTTCGGGGGACAAGAGGTTCATCACCCGGACAAAAGAACCCAATCTAAGCATTGAGGCGGGATTAAGGCCTTTTCTTGTTTTTAATTTTTGGTCATTTTTGGATCCCACTCCAAATTCTTATTTTCTACTTTGGAGGATTGTAAAGTGTAAAGATAGGGGCAAAGTATAGTTTTTTTGAAGTTTCCCTTCTCTCTCAGAGCATGGGAAAATTTTGTTCTACTCTATGTACTTTATTTTGTGATTAATGAATAGAAGGTCCGACTCTTGCATTAGAAAAAAAGAAAGATAACATAGTTGTAATTGCAACCTATAACAAGATAAATATATAAAAACAAACTTCACAAATAGCTTACTATAAAATATCTTGCTCTAAGTAGTTGCCAATGTTTATAAGCAAAGATTACATTATACATAAGCGTGAATGTGAATAAATTTTTATATAATTATTTAAATAACATTTGTTTGAAGTTAAAATTGATTTTTTTAATAAAACTCTACACAAATTTCTTTAAAAAAAAATCAAAAAAATAAATTCTGCTAATTGTTAAAAAAAAAAAAAAATCACCATGATTTAATAGAATTATAAATCCAAAAATTCCATAGGAGTTGAGATGAGAAAAAGCTTCTTATCATTCAAAATTGTCTTAAAAAACTCTTTGGGCTTATTATTCTTTATAATGAAAAAAAAGTTTATTGATTTAATAAAAATACAAACCATGATTCTCATTTTAATGTAATTTTTCCAATAAATAAACATGGATTGTTTTGATATAATTTATGCAAGAAATATGAAAATGGAGTCTAAATGGTTAAAGATTAAATTCACTTAGATCATTTGTTTTATACTTTTTATACCAAAAGGTCGCTTCTGATTTTTTATTTATTAGTCCCTGCCTCCGGCATAGTAGGGACTCTAGCATTGGATCAAACGTTTGACCACCTATTGATTCATCAGTTGACCCGCTTTTTTTTTGGTTTTCTTGTATTTTAACCAAAGTTTAATTGTAACAATTTTATTTACTTAAATTTTAGCCAAAGTTTTAAGTCTGAAAGCATTCTACCTCTTATTATAGGCTTCACGTGGCCCTATGCAAGAAAATTGCGGCAATACCATTTTATCCAAAGTTCTGTGATTTTATATACAGTTGCCAATTCCTTCATATCAAAGTTTTTGCAATTTATTTATATCAAATCTTTTCAACTATTTTATGCAAAGTTTTTAAGCCTCCACTTCCAGTGGTAGCTGCATGCCACCTGCATTTTCTTTATGCCACTTGTCACCTCCTCTATCTCCTGTCCTGTCTTTGTTCCACGCAATACATGCAATATCTATTCCCTCTGCTTCATTCCTCTTGCCCCTCCATGCTCATGTTAGCCCAGTTTTCTTTGCAATAGTTGAGCTTACAGTTAATGTTATTCTTATCTGAACTTGCAGCTCCATAACACAAACAATTGTCATGGGTTCGATCTCTCGACCTTTGAAGGCACTCTTTTAGCGCAGAGAAGACTCTGACAAACCAACTTGAAGGCCAAGGAAATCGACGATACCATCCAGAAATGGGGGCACAAGTTACAGCTGGTGAAGTAGAGAACCGATGCAGCCATGGCTCCTCTGCTACCAAAGCCTACAGAATCCTCAGATTTAAATGAATACATACATGGGGCAGTTGGGCTGGCACTAAGAATCCTCAAGGCCATGATTTTGATCAGAGAACTCAAAACTGCCCTCGTGGGCGATCCCAGGGAGAATCTCAAGGGCTATCTAGATGCTGCTTCCCTTAGGCTGGAGGGCTATTTGAGTTTTGTTTCGGAGAACAGGCCTCTCGCAGTGGGGTTGCTGGAGGAGGCCGTTTGAGTTTGAACCCGAGTCCTATGGTGGACAAGTACACAATCTACTGATTTCAGGGTTGTATTGCAGGCCTGGGAAGCAAAGACAATCCGAATGATGGTGGGGAGCTGCTAGATATTTCTATGAAGAAGCTTGAGTCCTCATTCATGTTAATTCTATTTGAGAATAGCCTATCGAGGGATCTCAAGGTAAGCGGTGAATTCTTACAATGGTTGTAATGATGGGAAAGCAAGTGCACTTAATGAAAGTTCAGCAATATACTAACCCATTCTTGGATATGAATGAAATATCTAGCTAGATTTCCTTTTTCTAGCTGTTTCAACCTGCACCACAAGAATAAATAATGATAGAAATAGAGATTGAGGAGATATAGATAAGAGAGAAACCCCCTAATAATATAGAACTAAGCATCTTGAAACTATGATGCAAAGGATCTGGATAAGCAAGCACACCAAGCAACATTTACCATGAGTAGAACAAGCATAGACATGCGAAAAATTGAGATTGAAACCATGACGCAAAGGATTTGGATAAGCAAGCCCACCAGGCAACCTTTACAAGGAACAGAACAAGCATAGACATGCAAAAAATTGACACAAAGACAAACACAAAGTAACAAAAAATTGAGGTAAGTTAGTGATCGAATTATATAAAACACAATGGATTTGAACTCACCCATGTAATAAATATCCATTCCCTCTAGTCAAAAACATAGAAATGCCATCCATCAATGGATCTGTCACATTCATTTCCAAGGCCACGAGGACTTACATTTCATACTGTAATCATAATTATAAATGGGGTTCGATTTGCAGTACCCAGCCAATAAATGCAAGAGCTTACAGAAACTACCACTGAGCATCATATGATTCTCTGCCTTAGCTGCTGCTTCCACTATGGGATAAACTACTTACTCTATAATCGAAGAAGTGTTTGTCCTCGTGGGTAAATCTTTGCGATTGGATTCTACGTGTTCTACAAAATGTTGTTGTAGCAGAATAGGTGATTGATTTTGTAGATCAAGCATAATTGAATCAACCAATACCAGAGTCAAATTTACATTGCAAAAGTTTCCCGTAAAATTGATGAGAATAATATATGAAACCACTAGGAAAGTATTACCAAATCTAGTATAAAAAAGCACCTGAAATAAGCACGTATGTTACATGATATGGACACCAGGGTAGGTTGCATGCTATGGACACCAGATAGAGTGCGCACGTGGTGCATGCATTCCAAGCATGCTACCCAAAATGCTCTTTCACTTTTTTGTCCAAGATACTCTTTTACCTTTTTAATATTTTATTTCAATTATTAAGATTTATTATTTTATTTAAATAAATAAGTAAATATATTAAAAGATGTAAATTTATATTAAAAGAATATATATAAACAAGTCTAATGTATAATGGTTGGGCTTTAAATAATTTGGTTGTTATTTACTAAAGTCGTTAGTCTAAAATCAAAGATATAGTCTATGCATATCATGTACGCGAGATATTGTGGCCTCCTGTTACTTATGTTTGTATCTCAATGTGTTATCTTGATTGATGCTTCCATGAAATTAAGCCTATCCAACCTTGACAAAAACAGGAAAATAGAAATCTAACAACTCTGAGGCTTTTGCAGTTTTGTATTCTGAATTACTAAGCTACACATTTTTGAGTCACGAGTTCAAAATTCTTATAGATATTTGATATCTTTATTGTGGTAGAAACTAACCTATGATAATTTGAAATCAAGGTTGCCCAGTAAATGGATGAGTATGCTTGTAGTTTACACTGTGTTCATATTGAGTGAGGACTGAGTTTCATATTTATGAATCTTTCCCTGTTTTACTCATTTTCTTCATAATGCAACTTAATGAATTAAAATGTCATTTTTTATGTGTCTGTTGCACTCACTTTTTAGAGTGGTTTGAAGGGCACATTTCCAGTGGTGGTTGGCCATGTATAGGCTAGTTAGCTTCTCTTTTAAATCTCAGTTTTGAGCCCACCCCAGCAAAGGCTCAATGTAATGTGATTTGTTTCCTTTGTAACTATGTATAGCATTGTTGTTCAAATATCTAATTTTGATGTGATTTGTTTCCTCTGCAACTATGCGTAGCATTGCTATCTAGATATCTAAATTCAATCATACCTGTTGTGGAAATAATTTTTGCAGATGTCAGAGCAATTTAATTCCTTGTGTAATGGGCATATGGTTGAATCAAGTCCAGTGCAATTGCATGCAGTGTGGTAGCTTGCCACGAAGCTTGTCATGAAATAAAACTTTCTAGTTTAAGTTGGCAACCAAAGTTTGCTTAATAAAATGCGTTTGCCAACCTTTGCAAACGAAGAGGCTAAGAAATTGTGCCTATCGTCAAGTATGTACACAGACTACTGTAGAAGGACACCACCCTTTTCCCGACCACTTCAGGGTCATATTCGATTTGCAAGACGTTTGGCATAGGCGTATTTTGTTTGAAACGTTCTAAGTGATTAGTTAAATCGTGATATCCATGTTATGTGACAAATATAAGAAGTTAAAGTAAGGTTGAATACAATGCTCAAATGGCTTTTAAATTTTCTGTTCAATGTTTAGCATTGATGCCCTGATTTGATATGGATAATTGTTCGGCATGGATGAACGCTGAATACAATGTTCAAATGGTTTTCAAATCTTTTGGTTGGCATTGACGCCCTATTTTGACGTGGACAATTGTTTGGCATGGATGGACGCTGTATATTTTATAGGCAGATAAACGAATGTAAAGTGTAACTTTTAGTAGGTTAAATTATACATTTACAAAGCATGGATGAAGGCTGATATATTTTTATAGGGAGATGAAGGAATGTAAAGTGTAACTTTTAGTAGGTTAAATTATACATTTACAAAGTATTATGGGTTGGACTTGGATTTGTCATATACTCTAAGGAGGTGGTTAAGCTCCATAGCTATGCAGTATTTAATGCTACTACATATCCTATTCTATATAGGATAGGATATGATACCATACGGGATATAGGTTATTAGAATCTCACTGTTGTGCATAGTATATAGGCCTTCAAATTTGATGATCTGCATACCACATCCAACAACTCACCATTCAAAGATACCAAACAGAAATACACTATTTGTACTTGTGATGATATAATTCCAGGATACCAAGGACATAGCATGTATTTAATTTTAAAATAGAACGATCCAGACATTTCTGACTTTACTTAGGTAATTCAGATTTTTAGTAAATAGTTATGTTAGTTATATATATGTTATCATAATGTTTAAATTACTATTATTATACTCTATTCCAATTTGTAATGTTCAGTTTTGTTGTTAATATTATGATTAAATGGTATCACAATGGTATCACAAGTCCAAACACAGTAATATACACTGTTAACATTTCTTTTATATGATGTAAAGGTTTGAAACATTAATTTTATTCTTCCTCACCAATAGCCAATGCTCTAAGACTAATTTAATGTGTCTGATACTCATTTCGCCACATTATTCTTTATTAGCAATTTCACAAAATGTTATTTTTAATTAATAGATATTGGTGAATGAGGAAATATTAAATTGAAGTTTGAGGAGATATTTTGAGACGTCTCAAGACAAAAGAGGTCATATGTACAAAACGGTCCATACGAAAAAATTACACTTCATCTTATAGTCAATAATTCCCTGGCCGATGTGAAATGAAAAATACTCCAAATGTGCACGTAAAATACAACCAACTACAACTACGTGAAGTGCATGTATAGTCTCTTATAGACTGGGACTGCGGCTACGTAGTTGCCCTTGTTTTTCTTTTCTACGAACCATTAGCTTTGGCCGTCCTGCATATTGTTGCTAATTCTCTATACTTCATCTTTATTTTTAAAGATGTGGTTGAATATAGTGACACATAGTACTGCATGTTGTTGCATGTATAGTCTCTTATAGACCGGGACTGCCGCTACGTAGTTGCCATTGTTTTTCTACGAACCATCAGCTTTGGCCGTCCTGCATGTTGTTGCTAATTCTCTATACTTCATCTTTATTTTTAAAGATGTTGAATATAGTGATACATAGTCCTGCATGTTGTTGCTAATTATCTATACTTCGTCTTTATTTTAAAAATGTGGATGAATATAGTGATTCATATATTGATATTTAATAGTATTATAATCTATTATAAAATATTAATATAATTTATTACAATCGGATATTAGACTGTGAAGTAGAAACAATTTAAATTTGACTTGACGTACTTTTTCCATTCACCCGACTTAGGAGCATGCCAATCATATTTGACAACAAATCCGAAGTGACTTTCGACACATTCAATGACTCGTTGCTGTGGTGCCGACGGTACCAGCTACCAGATCATTTCAAGCGTAGTGCCGAAGGTACTGAACCCGTGACGGTAGTATGTGTCCCACTGAATCAGAATTCTTTCATTTGAAACATGTTCCGTATGAAAGGTGCCATATTTATCTATTTCTAAATTTAATTTAATGTTCTTTTCTTTTTGCCACTGACACAGCCACAGGATAGTCAAAGGACAACGGACTCTTGTCCATTCGCATGGCATATAAAATAAATTGTTTTCAGTCACACCCAGACGGAAGTGTTGCTGTGAAGGGATCTATCGCGTAGTGTTTTGGTTTAGTTCGAGCCCAGCTAAAACACGTTAATTTATCATTTGGTGTCGCTCTCAGATAGGTGGACTAATTTAAAAAAATAAATTTCTGAACGACCGCTTCTTTTCTCATTCCCTCCATCCGAAGGACAAGCAGAACAGTTAGGCTGGGAGGGAGCACGAGTGAGTGACATGAAAGCAATGCGATGACCTCTTACCAAATTCAACAGCTTACATACCCTATGCCTACGCTTTCCTCTTCCTTATCACTCACTTGGCTATATATTCATGCAACCTCCATCAAAGATTTATAGTCCGGGTGGCACACATCGATAAATAGAACAAAGGTGATTGTCTCGAAGAAGATTGAAGCGAAAAATGGGCGATTCAGTAATGTAAATCATCATAATTTTGTTTTCAAGTATGGGGCTTTACGAAGTGCATTATATTAGATATTATTTTGGGATTCAACTGCGTTAAGTAAGTAAGTCATTCACGTATGACCATTTTCATGAGAGATAGTTACTTAACGTAAGTCATTCAGGTATGACCATTTTCATGAGAGATAGTCGTAACTGACTAATTTCTCATGATTTTTGAATAGTTCACTTAGCACTCATTGCATCGGGTGATGGTGTAAATCATCATAATCTTGTTTTCAAGTATGGGGTTTTACGAAGTGCATTATATTAGATATCATTTTGGGATTCAACTGAGTTAAGTAAGTAAGTCATTCACGCATGACCATTTTCATGAGAGATAGTCGTAACTGACTAATTTCTCATGATTTTTGAATAGTTCACTTAGCACTCATTGCATCGGGTGATGCTCACAGGGGTGAAGAAGTGGGATTCAAACTAGTGAAATGTGGAGAACGAATCACATAGCATCAATCATCACTTTCGGGGCTTGCACCCGGTAATGAAGAAGTGGGATTCAAACTAGTGAAATGTGGAGAACGAATCACAGGACTTCCCAGGAGGTCACTTGAGCCAGAGGAGATCTGGGATGGGTGACCTCCTGGGAAGTCCTGGTTACCGGGTGCAAGCCCCGGAAGTGATGATTGATGCTATGTGATTCGCTCTCCACATTTCACTAGTTTCAATCCCACTTCTTCACCCCTGTGAGCATCACCCAATGCAATGAGTGCTAAGTGAACTATTCAAAAATCATGAGAAATTAGTCAGTTACGACTAGCTCTCATGAAAATGGTCATACGTGAATGACTTACTTAACGCAGTTGAATCCCAAAATGATATCTAATCTTGTTTTCGTCAGCCATGAAAGCGGAAGGGAAGACAAGGCATTATAAGTTTGACGTAAGATTGCTGCTTTATTAATTTGCTACGATATTCATTCATGGACCTTTGATTTCCTTCATAATAAACATAACTGTCTTATATACTTTGATTATAGGTACGGGTAAAGAATGTGAGCCGTTTGTGCCACTCTGTTGGTGTACATGCACTTAGACTAGCTGTGTTGGTGTACATGCACCTAGCTGTGTTGGTGTACATGCACCTAGATTAGCTCCAGTTAACTTATTGCTTGCATGTGGCACATGTACACATTAACATAATATAAAGCACACTTAGCTTTAGTTATTTCATGCACAACTAAGCTTAACTTAGTTTCTTTTATGTATTTATTCTAAACCAATATTGTAGAATCCATGAATTCATTCTTTTCTCTATTTTTGCTCGCTTCCTTCATTCTCTTGCAAGCTTGTTTATTGTTTTGCAGATCTAGATCTGTGGATCTCAAAAACCTTACATGGTATCAGAGCTTAGGGATTTGTAATCAGTGCACAAGCAATTTTATTTGCAGGTTCAGAAGATTGAAGCAACAACAAAGAATGGAGTCTAAATTGGAGTTTCCACAATCGGCAATTCTCACTCCATATAATTATTTCGAATGGAAGCCAAAGATTCAACTTCATCTCAGAAGTAGAAGCTTATTTCAAATAACCATGGAAACGGAAGTTGAACCAACATCGGCAATAGAGAAATCAAGATATTTCAATCGCATGGACGAGGCCTTCGGCATCCTATGTTTATCTATTTCTCTGGAACTGCTATTTCATGTTGAATCATGTTCAACTCCAAATGAAGTATGGAAAATTTTGGAAGGATTGTTTGGAAAACAGGATGAAATATGACAACCTTTTCTCTTTTCTCTTGGTCATAGTAAAGTTGATTCTATTTTGCTACTTACGCATGCAAATGAAGAAAGGAGTGTAAAGTTTGACGAAGATATTTCGCATGCACCAGTAGATGAACTTGTTACCAAGTTTCCATCACCACTCATTGATGAGTATGCATATGAAACTTCAGACCAGCATTCTGATGACGATGAGTCTCTTCCTGTGACTCCTGTTAGACCACCAGTTGTTGAACATCGAGATCATACTTCTACATGTAGTTCAGAGGATTCTCGATCAACTTCCTTCGCCGGGATCAAGATCCGAGATATCGAGCTCGTTTCTCGCGCTGTTTTGCCCAAATTCTATGACGAGGACGTGCACCCTGAGTCCTGGAGGGTCTTTAGCGCCTTCGGCAAGCGGTACATCGTGACTGCGAATCCAAGAATCATGGTGGAGCTCTTCGTGAAGGGCTATCTTGGGGTTGACAAGGTTCTTGGAACGGAGCTGCAGGTTTCCAGGAGCGGGCGGGCTACTGGTTTCGTGAAGATGCCTAGTGTGCTAGTTGGGGATTTGAAGAAGGTAGTCGTGGAAGCGGAGTTCGTTGATAAAATGCCAGAAAGAAAGGGGCGTGATGTTCGTGTGCGATCACAGGATGTTGCTGGACCCCGTGGTCGTGGCCGTGGCCCTGGGAAGGAAAGTGAGCACAGTCACCTACAGCATCAGCCGCTTCTCAGAGATCATCTTGCCCATCAAAACCGTCCGCCTGACACGAGACCGCGAAAAGGATGCCGCCAACATCAAGCGTCTGTTGAAGGAGGGCGACCTGGTGATCTGCCCGGAGGGCACCACGTGCCGAGAGCACTTTCTCCTGAGGTTCAGTGCCCTCTTCGCGGAACTCACAGACAGGACTGGGATTTTATTTCCATGGTAGGCATCATCAGCACGGTAGCCCACAGGAGTGGACTGCGCGGTAAGGGCGGTGGAGTCCACGAGTATGTGGTGGGCAAGAGCCTGGTTATTCCTGCGCCTGCAAATGAAGGATATGCAAAGATCCTCCATTTGACAAACAATGACGAGGATCTGAAGGCCACGAGAGTGTCTCTGGGAGTACTGAGGGCCATCTCACAGTTGACGTTTAAAGTGGAGAAAATGTTCAAGCAGTCTGTCACTCTTGATCTGAAAGACGACTCGGATCTGGAAGAATCGTTCATGAGCTTCGCCAAATCCCATGAATTTGGGGATGTAAGTTGGTATCCTTCTCTCCATCAAACCGTGTACGGTATCCGGGATAGAGTAGCTGTTGACGTCTCAGGAAACGGGAAAATTTCAAACCCAACCTTTCAACCGATGACAGTGCAATCTGTTGTGCAGAGTAGGAAAATCGAGGAAGAGATTTATGCGAGAGACATTGACCGGAGCTTAATGTGCGGGGTCGACTATTATCTCGGAGTACGCCTGCGGTATTTTAAGAAATCTGAGGATTATTTGTCACTCAAAGAAGACAACGTGGACTTTGAATTTATTTACTTCCATTATCGTGAGCCCGACAGGCCCCGGTGGAATGAGCATGTAATGGAAGAAATGGACTAGATTGCTGACATCTTCGCCAAGACTTTCACTGAGAAGAAGTTTCGATTCCCGCGAGATCGTCTCAGGTGAAGGACACGACTGCCTAGCAGTTGTCTTTTCTCTACTTTTGCATTATCTTTTGAGGGGGGGTTTTCTTCCCATTGGGTTTTCCCTCTTTCCTACTTTTTTATGCATTGTATATGGGTACCTAAAATGGCCGTGTTGCCGGGACTCATTCATTCTGCATCACACTCACCTAAGTTATGCTTAAGGGGGGGTGTTGGTGTACATGCACTTAGACTAGCTGTGTTGGTGTACATGCACCTAGATTAGCTCCAGTTAACTTATTGCTTGCATGTGGCACATGTACACATTAACATAAGATAAAGCACACTTAGCTTTAGTTAGCTTTAGTTATTTCATGCACAACTAAGCTTAACTTAGTTTCTTTTATGTATTTATTCTAAACCAATATTGTATAATCAATGAATTCATTCTTTTCTCTATTCTTGCTCGCTTCCTTCCTTCTCTTGCAAGCTTGTTTATTGTTTTGCAGATCTAGATCTGTGGATCTCAAAAATCTTACACACTCAAAGTCCATCGTGACAGTGAATGGACAGTTTCCCGGTCCAACAATATATGTAAGGGAAGGAGATACCATCATAGTTAATGTGACTAATCATGTCCAATATAACGTTTCCATACACTGGTATTAACATCATCGGTTTTTTGCATTTCAAATAATTCATATGCACTGCACTGCACTGCCAGATCACAATTCCTTAATTGTGAAAATTGCTGAAAAGAGAAAAAAAATGTTGAACTTTTCAGGCACGGGTTGGGCTGATGGGCCGGCATATATAACTCAATGCCCTATTCAAAGCGGGCAGAGCTACGTGTACAACTTTACAATCATTGGACAACGAGGCACATTGTGGTGGCACGCTCATATTCTGTGGTTGAGAGCAACAATTCACGGAGCCATTGTTATTTTACCCCCTAAACATAATCCATATCCCTTCCCCAAACCCCACAAGGAGATTACTCTGCTTCTAGGTACAGTATTTTTAATTGAGATTCATCCATGATATTACTTTACGTTTTGTTGTGACTCATCCAAATAAGCAATTAACATAGATGTCCCACTGGTTAAATTATTGGTGCAGGAGAATGGTGGAATGCAGAGGTGGAAGCTGTTATCAATGAAGCGCTTAAAGCAGGAGGAGCACCCAACGTGTCTGATGCTCACACCATTAATGGAAAACCAGGGCCACTCTTCAAGTGCCCAACAAAAGGCAAGAGGCTCAGCAAATACCTAGAAATACTTAGGAATGTTTATTGTTGGTGAATATACATGAAAATCTAATGATCTGATTTCGGAATGCAGATACTTTCGTGATTCCAGTGGAGCATGGGAAGACATACCTTCTTCGAATCATCAATGCTGCCCTCAACAATGAGCTCTTCTCTAATGTTGCAAACCATCACCTGAAAGTCGTGGAAGTGGATGCAGTGTACACAAAGCCATTTGAGACGAAATCAATTGTAATTGCTCCAGGCCAGACCACAAATGCCTTACTCCACGCCAACAAAGGAAGTGGTAGGTATTTCATGGCTGCTCGCTCATTCATGGATGCTCCTGTTGCTGTAGACAATAAAACCACCACAGCCATTTTGCAGTACGTCAATTCAAATTCCAGTACATTTTTCGTTACGATGCCCAATGTTCCATCCCAGAATGATACCTCCTTCGCCACCAATTTCAGCGACAATCTCCGAAGCCTCAATTCCGCCCGATTCCTGTTGGAATGATAATTCCAACTGCTGTGCAGGTGCAACGAAGGCATCGGGCTTCAATTCGCGTCGACAGATCCCATCAGCGCAGGCGGGCAGTTCAGCGACACAGGACTCTAGCGATAAGCGATTGCCGATATCGCATCGACGAAATGGAAGCGAGGAATTATAAAGTTTCTTTTGTTGTTTGCGATGAGCGATCGTCGATATTGCTATCGCATATCGCTATCGGTGAAACTAAACAGGCAGGCTTTAGCATGATATAAGTTGCGACCCGATAACCCGGACCCGACGGGTATTCAAAATTTTGTTCAATATTATTTCAGTTCCGCCAGCGGCCCTCCTTTTTATGTTTTAATGAATTTTATGCATATGTTAAAATATATTGTATTGGAGGTATCGACAGAGATGGCGATCAGCATATCACAATTGGGGTAGCCAAGGGTGCACAATTTTTTCTTATATGGGTGCTATGCGATGAAGCCTGGACCCAATGGGTTTCCAAAGTCAAATTGAATATTGGTTGAAGTACAGGCTTGCAAAGTGAATTCAACGTGAAGTAAAAGTTACATTACCGCCAGTTTTGTCAGTAAAACAGTAAATGCAAATTTACTGTGGGTTGGTAAGTTTTTGATGAAGTTTTTAATTATTATCTGAGCGGGAGTATGGACACAAGTAAAAGTAGGTAACCCCACTTAAATTTTATTGTTTTTTTTACTGCAGCATGGAAAGTAAAAATGTGAAGTAGTTTTCTTTTGGTTGATATATGTAAGTCAATATTTTTTTATGAAAAAGGATCCACGCAGCAGCGTGAGAAAAATATATATATGTAATTTTTCACAGAAGTGAAATGCAAGTGGTGAACCCCTCTACGAGAGAGGAAGATTATAATCTGTAATAGCAATTTTTATTAATGAATAGAAATCCTTGGTGTGTGTGAAAACTCTACTTGGTGCTCAGAATTTTTTTTATTTTTACACTGTGTTAAAAATCCTGTGGCAAAATAGAGCATTGTCTCTATGTACAACTATTGTTTGTTTTTGGGATTTTACTAGAAAAATCCCCAACAGTGGTATCAGAGCAGGTCCAGGCTCTTTGAAGGTGTCAAAGAAGCTGAAGGGAGGAGTTTTGTTGCAGCAGTGAATCTTCTCAAGTAAAGTGAAGACTCAGTTAAAAAGATCCAGGTATTCCTCAAAGTGTTTTTAAGCCGCTGCTGAAGAAACAATCATTTATTTTAATACATAGTCAAGCATTTTATAGCATAAGTTAAGGAGTGCTAGAATGGCCAGCACTAGCACAAGCATGGGTATGTTTAACCCTCAATTCCCACAGTTCAATGGGAAAAACTATGACTATTGGGCAATAACCATGAGAGCCCTGTTTGCCTGTCAAGATTTATGGGAATTAGTTCAAGATGGTTTTGAAGAGCCAGCAAATGAAAATGAGTTTAATAGATTAACTCAGGCAGAGAAAGATCTATTAAAGAGCAATAGGAAGAAGGATTCAAAAGCCCCTGTATTTTTGTATCAAGCAGTGGACCAGAGTGTGTTTCCAAGGATAGCAGCAGCTAAAACATCCAAAGAGGCATGGCAAACTCTCAAGACAGCCTATCAAGGCATGGAGAAAGTGAAGACAGCTAAACTACAGTTGCTGAGGAGAGATTTTGAAAATCTGTGCATGAAGGAGTCAGACAATATTGACTCATTCTTCACACATGTGATTGGTTTGGTCACACAGATGAGGACTCATGGAGAAGTTCTTGAAGAAAGGAGGATTGTGGAGAAACTATTGAGGGTCCTTCCCTCAAAGTTTGATGTGATTGTCACCACCATAGAAGAGACAAAGGATCTCTCAAACTTTTCAGTTGATGAACTTCATGCATCACTGATAACACATGAGCAGAGGTTGAGTAGAAATGAAAACTCATCTCTAGAGCAAGCCTTCAAGACCCAGATGACTTTTGGAAGAGGAAGAGGTCAAGGCAGAGGAAACAAAAGAGAAAGAGGCAGAAGCCAGAACAGAGGTGGAAGGAACAGTCCAGCAAATGCTCAAGGAAGAGGCAGCAATCCAAATCAGAACCAAGGCCAAGGCAACTGCCAACAAAGAGGACAACATCATGCTCAAGGACAAAGGTATGAAAAATCCAATGTCTAATGTTATTATTGTAAAAAATATGGGCATTATGCCAATGAGTGTAGGAAGAAACAACATGATATGAGTAATAGTTCTAGTGCAAATATCACTAGAGAAAATACAAGCCAAAATAATGTTTTATTAGCTTGTAACATGGCTGAAATGAACAGTGAAGATATATGGTTTCTAGATTCCAGTTGCAGTAACCATATGACAGGAAACTTAGCCTTGTTTTCTGCATTAGATCAAAATGTGAAATCGGAAGTCACACTTGGGACTGATAGAAAAATTTCTGTTATGGGAAAAGGAGAAGTCAAAATATTTACAAAGAAGGATGAAAAGAAAACCATAGCAGATGTCTACTATGTCCTTGGAATGAGATGTAACCTCTTAAGTATTGGACAGCTTGTCCATAAGGGATACAATGTTTTCTTTAAGAATGATGTATGCACCATCATGGATATAGCACCCAGCAAAAGATGCATTGCTGAAGTAAAAATGACGAGGAACAGGATGTTCCCTCGCAGAATAAGGGCAGATTTGAAAAACAAAGAGGTAATTGGAGCAGTTACCCAAGAGGCTTTCCAAAGCGTGCCAAAGGATGAAAATTGGTTGTGGCACTTGAGATTTGGTCATCTCAACTTTGGAGGTCTTAACTTGTTGAGCAGAAAAGGGATGGTAAGAGGTTTACCATTGATAGAGAAACCAGACAGCCTTTGTGAAGGTTGTATATTTGGGAAACAACATAGAGAAAGTTTTCCATCAGGGAAAAGCATAAGGGAAAAGGCACCCTTAGAGATTGTCCACTCAGATGTATGTGGACCGATGCAAACTCCATCACTAGCAGGCAGCCAATATTTTCTAACATTCATTGATGATTTTACTAGAAAAACTTGGGTTTATTTCCTAAAGAAAAAAAGTGAAGTGTTTGAAAAATTCCGAAATTTCAAAGCACTTGTGGAAAATCAAAGCGGGCTGCATATTAAAGTTTTGAGAACTGACAGAGGAGGTGAGTATATCTCC
>APFE031394202.1:4928-31950 GCA_000404065.3 Pinus taeda | reverse complement strand
AATGATTTTAATAACCAGTTAATAAAAGTTACAAAACACTTTTTAAAATGTTATAAAATGCTTAGAGTTTAGGATTTAAGGTTTAGTGTTTAAGGTTTTAGTTTTAGGGTGGAGAGTTTAGGGTTTAGTGCTTAGGGTTTATAACACTTTAGTAAATTATTTTAATAAACAACGTAATAAAATTTACAAAGTGATTTTTAAAATGTTATAAAATGATTGGTGTTTAGGATTTAGCATTTAGGGTTTATGGTTTATAAGACTTTAGTAAATGGTTTTAATCAAGGCTTAAAAAAAAGTTATAAAATTCATTTTAAAATGATATAAAATGCTTAGGGTTTAGTGTTTACGGTCTGGACTTTGGGATTTAGGGTTTAGGGTTTATAAGACCTTAGTAAATGCTTAAAATAAAGACTTGAATAAAAGTTCCAAAATACTTTTTAAACTATTATAAAATTCTTAGGGTTTATGTTTTTGGGATTTGATTTTGGGTTCTAGGTTTAGGTTTTAGGGTTTATAACAATTTAACAAATTCTTTTAATAAACACTTAAATAAAAGTTACAAAACAGTTTTTAAAATGTTAACAATGCTTAGGATTTAGGATTTACACTTTAGTCTTTAGGGTTTGGGGTTTTAGTTTTATATTTTACAGTTTAGGATTTATAAAACTTGAGTAAATTCTTTTTATAGAAACTTAAATAAAATTTATAGACTACTTTCTAAAATGTTATAAAATGCTTAGTCTTTTTGGTTTAGAGTTAAGGGTTTGAGGTCTATTGTTTGTGGTTTAAGGTTTAGGGTTTTGAATTTAGGCTTTATAACGCTTTCGTAAAAGCTTTTAGTAAACACATAAATAAAATTTACAAAACACTTTTTAAAATTTATAAAATTCTTAGCATTTATAGTTTAGGGTTTACGGTTTGAGGTTTAGGGTTTAGGGTTTGGGGTTTGGGGTGTAGGGTTTAGGGTTTGGCATTTAAGGTTTAGGGTTTTGTGGTTTGGGTTTTAGGGTTTAGGTTTTAGGTTTTAAGGTTTATAACACTTTAGTAAATGCTTTTAATAAACACTTAAACAAAAGTTACAAAACACTTTTCAAAACGTTATAAAATTCGTAGTGTATGGGGATTAGGCTATAGGGTTTAGGTTTCACAGTTTAGGGCTAGGGTTTAGGCTTATGGTTTATAACACCTTAGTAAATTCTTTTAATAATCACTTAAATAAAATTACAAAACTGTTTTTTAAATGCTATATAATGTTAAGGGTTTAGGGTTTGGGTTTTAGGGTTTAGGGTTTATGGATTATAACGCTTTTTTAAATTATTTTAATAAAAATTTAAGTAATGTAAGATGAATGATCTAACCAATTACTCCTTTAAAAATCTTTAATTATGAAGTTAATATCTTGGAATATCAGAGGTCTAGGTAGTAAAAGAAAACAAAGAATGCTAAGTAACCAAATGAAACTAGTAGTGCCACACATAATCTTCATTCAAGAAACAAAATGCTCCATTCAGAAAATAAAACAAATCCACTGTAAATGGCTTGGTAAATTTGAGTTTCTAGAAGTCAAAGCAGATAACATAGCGGGAGGCATTCTCACTCTTTGGAACCCCCAAAAAGTCAACATAGTAGATGTGGAGGCATCGAGAAATTATTTATCAGCTATCATTCAACCAGTGGGGATGTCTGATACCTTCGTGGTTACGAATGTTTATGGTCCTCAAAGAATAGATGAGAAACTTAGATTTATTGACTCCCTGGTATATCTCAAAAGCAAAAATGAAGAAATCCCTTAGGTCATTGGAGGAGACTTTAACATGATTAAATGTCTTTCAGAGAAAAAAGGAGGTACCATAATCCTAAGTAAAGATTCAATAGCGTTCCATTCTTTCACAGAAGACATGAAAATGGTTGACTCTAAAATTCATAACAACATTTTTACTTGGAATAACAAAAGAGGAGGTAATGCCCACGTTGCCTCCAAGTTAGACAAATTTTTTATCTCTAAGAAGTTGATGCTCAGAAATAAAGAAATATCTACAAGTCTTCTCCCACTTGGAGGCTTAGATCACTAGCCGATTCAATTAGAAGTCAAGGGGATTGATTCGCCCAGGAATAGACCCTTCATATTTGAGAATATATGTCTCTCCCATCCAGATTTCATCAGCAACATTGAAAAATGGTGGTCCGAAGATCTCCAGTTTCAGGGCACCAAAATGTTCCTCCTTCATAAAAGACTAAAGCACATAAAACTAAAACTCAAAGAATGGAACAAGAAGGATTTTGGTAACCTTTTTGTAAACAAAAAATCAGTGGAATTAAAGATGCAGGAACTAAACCAAGAAATGACCATATATGGTTTTGATAAAATAAAAAGTGAGCAAGCTGAAAAACACAACCAAGAATGGGAAAATTTATGCAAACAAGAGGAAATCTTTTGGAAACAAAATTCAAGAGTTTAATGGCTCAAAGAAGGTGAACGAAATACTATATTTTTCCATAGATCCACCATAGCCAATAGAACACACAATAGAATCTCTTTGATATTGAATGAAGATGGGGAGCTTCAAACCTCTCACAAGAATATTGAAGTTGTGTTGGTTTAGCATTTCAGAGGCATCACAAAAGAAAATAATCAAGACAAAGATCAACACATCAAGGGAATTATAAAGAATATCTGTAGGATGGTGTCTAGAGAAGATAATTTCAACCTAAATAAACCACTAATTGAAGCAGAAGTGAGTGCGGTTATCAAAGATATGTAGAATGGAAAAGCTCCTAGTCCTGATGGTTTTAATGTAGAGCTTTTGAAAGCCTGCTGGAATGTGGTCAAACAGGATATTTTGGATGTTGTAGAGGACTCCAGAAGAAGCAGATCCATTCTGAAAGACCTCAACACCTCCTTCATCTCCCTGATCCCCAAACAGGACTCAGCCATGTCTCCTAATAAGTTTAGACCCATTTCTTTATGCAATGTGGTTTACAAAATTATTTCCAAGATTTTGGCTAGTAGACTCAAACCTCTTCTTCCTTCTTTGATTTCAGGGGAACAGTTTAGTTATGTTGAAGGAAGGAAAATCCTGGACAAAATTATTCAGGCTCACGAGGTTGTTCACTCAGTCACTAGCAAAATTCAGGCCGGTATGATCATGCAATTAGACATTGCAAAAGCGTATGACAAGGTGAACCTGATTTACATCAAAATGGTCCGTTCTGCTTTTGGGTTTGATCATGACTAGATCATATGGGTTATGGCTATGGTCACTTCACCTAGCTTTTCAGTTATGGTGAATGGCTCACCCTCAAAGATCTTCACCCCTTCCAGAGGCCTCAGGCAGGGAGACCCACTCTCTCCCTTTCTCTTTATCCTCATGAAGGAAGGATTGGGCAAAACCATTAAAAATGCTAAAGTCTTAGGAAATATCAAGGCCCTCCAATTAATGGAGAACGGTCAAGCATTGACTCATCAACAATTTACGGATGACACTATGCTGCAGGGTATCCCCATAGTCAAAGAAGCTTCAACATATAAGAAAATCCTAAATGACTTTGCATTGGCGTCAGGTATGGAAGTCAATCGCTCCAAATCAAAATTTTTTTCTTAAACATTAACATTTCTATTCAAGGGAACATCTCCAAAATTCCAGAATTCCAAAGGGATGTCCTCCCTTCAAAGTATCTGGGAATTCCCATTATAGCTAAACCATTGCACAAATGTATATGGGAACCAGTGCTAAGCAAGATGCAAGACAAGATAAATAAATGGACTTTCAGAGCACTAAACCTAGTTGGTAGGTTGATTTTTACAAAGGAAGTTCTGCAATCTATCCCTATTTTCTTTTTATCAGCCTTTTCCGCTCCAAAAAGGGTCTTACAGCAATTTAGGAATATTTAGAGAGACTTTCTTTGGGGAGAGGAGGAAACTAGGAAGAAATGGGCCCTATTTTCTTGGGATAAAATTTGTAAACCAAAAAGTCATAGAGGACTAGGCTTAGATGATTAAGAGATTCTGAGTAATGTATTAGGAGCCAAGCTCTGGTGGAGACAGGTTAAAGAACCAGGGATGCAATGGGCTAAAACCTGGAAAGAAAGATATGCAAGCTCCTGGAAAACAAGCGATCTTATAAGAATGTCAGGAAACATTAAAGGCTCTCACATCTATAATAAAGCCAAGGAAAAAAAAGCCTAGTACAAAAAAACAACTTCTAGGAAATCAGAGTAGGAGACCAAGCTCTCTTCTGGGAAGATAAATGGCAACAATAGCGAATTTTGTTAAGAGAGGACTTTTTTAGCCTCAAGTAGGAAACCGATCCCCAAGGATTAATAGAAGTTAGAGATTTATAGAATCTTCCTCAGGACACTGAAAACTGGAGAAGATGGAGGAAATTAAACGATAGAGGGGACAACCACATAAAAGCAAAAATAGAAGAACTCATGAGCATAGTAAATCAAAGGAAGATCTTGGTAACAGATGGGAAGGCTCAGTTGAGATGGGGCCAAAAAAAAGAAGGTATATCTAATATCAAGGAAGCAAAAAGAATAATCCTAAACCTAGATCCCTGCATTTTGGCAAAATCCTGGCAAAAAATTTGGAGCCACCAAGGGTGGATGAAGATCAAGCATTTTATGTGGTTAGTTCGTCACAAGAAAATATTAACTTGGCAAAACATTCAGAAGAGGGGGGTTATGGGGCCTTCTAGATGTTAGTTATGTGAAGTTCAAGAGGATACAATGGAGAATATTCTCAAAAGCTGCACGTATACCACCTAGTTGTGGGATTCTTTTAACACCATTTTTAAACAAACAGATAGAGACAAAGGTAGCATCATTAACACCCTGAATAGGTGGAGAAATAAGTTTTCAGAGTATGAGATCCTTAATTTGGCCTGGACCCTTATGCCAAGCTTCATTATCTGGAATGTTTGGAAGGAAAGGAATAAAAGAATTTTCAAGGATGAAAAACTACTCCTCTTTGCATAATGGATCAGATCTTAAAGCGGATTAAGGAGATAATTTCCACCTTTGTGCATAGTCATCCCAAGAATCCTACCACAATGCTTGAATTGAGAACAATCAAGCATCTAGGAATGCAAGACATCATTTACCATGGTCTTAGCAGAAAAGAAAGAGAGTTGGAAATGGAAAAGGAGTTCTGGCATCCTCCACCGAAAGGTTTTCTGAAATGCAATATTGATGGGGCTTCAAAAAGAAACTCGGGGACAACAGGTTATGGAGGGGTGTTAAGAGATGAAGAAGGAAAAATAATCTTTACTTTCCACTGCATCTAGGCAAAGCCACCAACAACATGGTTGAATTAATGGCTTTGGAACAATGTCTAGAGCTTCTTAAACTTAATCACAGATCGAATGTCATTATCGCAGTAGACTCATAGATTTCTATAAATGTAGTTAAGAAAATTAACTATGGAATAGTGCCAGAAAGTGTCTCAAAGCATTGGAGACTAATACAAGTGTACCAGAGAATCCAAAAACATCTCCTTAGTCTTTGAACTGTTAGCTTCAATCATGTTTGGAGGAAAGCCAATAAACTTGCATATTTACTAGCCAACCAAGGAGTGTTAAATTTAGAATGCAGGATTGAGATGAAGTGGCAGGAGATGCCTCCAAGCAGGTTAACAGATCTCTGCAATGAAAAAGTCGTAGAGGACAAAGAAATTTTCAAATAATGGGCATGAGGGTTAGGCATATATTAAACCTTTTTATGCAAGTTTGTACACAGTACTGTGGTCGGCTCCTTGAAAAAGGGAAACTCTGAATGGTGACAGCTTCCTTTGGTGTAAGGGAACTGGTCTCCTTTTTGTCTCAAATGATGACACTGGGTTTTCAGATACTTAATGCTTTGGCTTCGAGCTCAATGGTCAGTTTTAGTGGAGTGAATGAATAGATCACTCCCATGAGGGAAATTCCACTGTACCCCTCTTTCGGTTCAGAAAACCACGCTTTGAGCAGTTTCCCAATGATCACGTGGCATTCAAATGGTAAGTGGTATTGGATTGTTGAGAGTGATTCCACTAGGCTCTCAAAACATGCCATGGGTGGGGTTCGTTAAAGCACCCTTCACCGCACCTTAAAGATCATGCTTCTTGGCTTTTTGATTTCTCTCTGAGCCGTCCTTTCTGGCAGTGGCATTCGACGATCAGATTTGGATGGTCTATTTAGTGGGGCTGCTACTATTTTCAATATTTGTGAGTTAATGAGGGAAGGCTTCCCAGCGTTTGACTTTGGGTTAGCCTTTAACCGTGGGGACCATTTGTTAAGTTAGCTTGTCCTTTTGTTTATTTGAGCGTCACATCTATGGCAGTACGACCGTGAGGTTTCCATAGGCCTTGAGAAATTTAGGCCTTTTGTATTTATTGTAACTTTACTTTTGGGTTTTTGAAATAGAAGGAAAGTCTCTAGCTTCAGCAAAAATAAAATAAAAATTTAAATAAATGTTACAAAACAATTTTTGAAATGTTATAAAATACTTAGGGTTTAGGGTTAAGAGTTTATGGTTTATAGTTTAGGGTTTAGGGTTTGTAGCACTTTGGTAAATGTTTCTAGTAACAACTTAAATAAAAGTTACAAAACTTTTTTAAAAATGTTATAATATGCTTAAGGTTTAGGGTTTAGAATTTAGGGTTGAGGATTTAAAGTTTGTGGTTTAGGGTTTAGGGTTAAGCGTTTGTGGTTTAGGCTTCAAGGATTAGGGTTTAATGTTTAGGTTTTATAACACTTTAAAAAATCCTTAGGGTTTAAGTTTTAAGATTTTTGGTTTAGGGTTTAGTGTTTAGGATTTGGGATTTATGGTTTATGGTTTAGGGTTTGGGGTTTAGAGTTAAGCGTTTAGGGTTTAGGGTTTAGGGTGGATGGATGAGCCACCCACCTTAATAGGGTATACGTTGCTACATATTACACATAATGCATTCATCCCATGGAGCCTTGAGGAGTTATGAAGAAAACTAAATAAAAGGAGAAAGGTTTATGAAGAAGGGTGGAAAAGCAAAGGTCGGCGTATCTCATGTACCACAATTTTCTTCCTCGTACACTCACATACCTAGGTGTGGTCTTCCCTTATTGTAGATATTGATAAAATTCTTAGGGTTTATGGTTTAGGGATTAGGGTTTGGGGTTTAGGGTTTAGGATTTATGGTTTATAACACTTTAGTAAATTATTTTAATTAGAACTTAAATAAAAGTGACAAATAGTTTTTAAAATGTTATCAAATTCATAGGCTTTAGAGTTTAGGGTTTAAGGCTTATAACAATTTAGTAAATGTTTTTAATATAAACTTAAATAAAAGTTACAAAACACTCTTTAAAATGTTATAAATTAATTATGGTTTAGGTTTTACGGATTAGGGTTTAACGTTTATAACACTTTAGTAATTCTTTTAATAAACACGTAAAAAAAAGGTTACAAAACACTTTTTAAAATGTTATGAAATGCTTACAGTTTAGGTTTTATGGTATAAGGTATCAGGTTTAGGGTTTGGGGTTTAGGTTTTACCGTTTAAGGTTTAAAACACTTTAATAAATTGTTTTAATAAACACTTAAATAAAAGTTACAAAACACTTTTTGAAACGTTATAAAAGTCTTAGGGTTTAGGGTTTAGGGTTTAGGCTTTTCGGTTTAGGGTTTATAGTTTAGGGTTTAGTTTTTATGGTTTAGGGTTTATAACTCCTTAGTAAATTAATTCGATAAAAAATTAAGTAAAAGTTACAAAACTCTTTTTAGAATGCTATAAAATGCTTAGGGTTTAGGGTTTATAAGACTTTAGTAAATTCCTATAATAAACACTTAAATAAAAGTTAAAAAAACACTTTTTAAAGTGTTATAAATTGCTTAGGGTTTATAGTTAAGAGTTTAGGGTTCATAATACTTTAGTAAATCCTCTTAATAAAGACTTAAATAAAAGTTAGAAACATTTTTAAGATGTTATAAAATGCTTAGTGTTTAGAGTTTAGCGTTTATGGTTTGGGGTTTGGTGTTTAGAATTTATGGTTTAGGGTTTATAACACTTTAGTAAATGATTTTAATAAACACTTAAATAGAAGTTACAATATTTTTTTTAAACATTATAAAATTATTAGGGTTTAGCGTTTAGGGTTTAGGGTTTAGAGTTTAGGTTTTAGGGTTTAATGTTCATGGTTTGGGGTTTAGGGTTTAAGGTTTAGGGTTTAGGGTTTAGCGTTTGTGATTTATGGTTTAGTGTTTGGGGTTTAGAGGTTAAGGTTGAGGGTTTATATGACTTTAGTAAATGGTTTTAATAAAGAGTTAAATAAAGGTCTCAAAATACTTTTTAAAATGTTATAAAATGATTAGGGTTTATGGTTTATGGTTTGGGAATTAAGGTTTAGGGTTTAAGGTTTGGGGTTTGGGTTTATGTTTAGGGTTTAGTGTTTAGGGTGTACAACATTTTAGTAAATGGTTTTAATAAACACTTAAATAAATGTTACAAAATAATTTTTAAAATGTTATAAAATGGTTAGGGTCTAGGGTTTATGGTTGAGGCTTTAGTGTTTGGGGTTTGGGGTTTAGGGTTTAGGGTTTACGTTTTGGGGTTTAAGGTTTATGTTTCTGTGTTTAGGGTTTAGAGTTTTGTGTTTATGGTTTAGGGTTTATAACACTTTAGTAAATTATTTTAATAAATACTTAAATAAAAGTTACAAAATTCTTCTTAAACTGTTATAAAATTCTTAGGGTTTATGCTTTAGGGTTTAGGGCTTAGTGTTTAGGGTTTAGGGTTTAGGTTTTCAGGCTTAGGTTTTAGGGTGTATGGTTTAAGGTTTATAAAAATTTAGTAAATTCTTTTAATAAACACTTAAATAAAAGTTGCAAAATATTTTTAAAAATGTTATAAAATGCTCAGGGTTTAGGCTTTAGTTTATAGGGTTTAGGGTTTATTGTTTATGGTTTAAGGTTTAGGGTTTGAGGTTTAGGGTTTACAAAACCTTATTAAGTGCTTTAATAATCACTTAAGAAATGTTGCAAAACACTTTTTAAAATGTTAATAAATGATAAGGGTTTAGGGTTTTGGGTTTGGGGTTTGGGGTTTAGGGATTAGCGTTTAGGGTTTAGGTTTTATAACACCTTCGTAAATTATTTTTAAAAACACTTAAATAAAAGTTACAAAGCTATTTTTAATAGACCATAAAATGCTTAGCTTTTAGGGTTTAGGGTTTGGGGTTTTGGGTTTAGGGGTTTCTGGTTTAGGGTTTCTAACAGTTTAGTAAATTATTCTAATAGACATTTAAATAAAAGTTACAAAACTCTTGTTAAAATGTTTCAAAATTTTTGGGGTTTAGGTTTTAGGGTTATAACTCTTTATTAAATTGTTTTAATAAACACTTAATAAAGTTACAAAAATGTATTTTAAAATTTTATAAAATTCTTAGTGTTTAGGGATAGGGTTTGTGGTTTAGGGTTTACGATTTATACAACTTTGATAAAACAAAATTCTAAGAACATAAAAAAAGTTACAAAATGCTTGTTAAAATTTTATAAAATGGTTAGGATTTAGGGTTTAGGATTTAAAATTCTATAAAATGCTCATGGCTTAGGGTTTAGGGTTTATAACACTTTATTAAATGCTTTTAATAAACACATTAAAAAAGGTAAGAAAATGCTTGTTAAAATTTTATTAAATACTTAGGTTTAAGAGTTAAGACTTTAGGGTTTAGGTTTTTGCGTTTAAAATTTTATAAAATTATTACGGTTTAGGATTTAGGGTTTATAACATTTTAGTAAAGTCTTTTAATAAACACTTCAAAAAAGATACAAAACGCTTGTTAAAATGTGATTGAATGTTTGGGGTTTAGGTTTAGGGTTTAAAACATTATAAAATTCTTAGTTTTTATGGTTTATGGTTTAGGGTTTAGGACTTATAATAGTTCAATAAATTATTTTAATAGACACATAAAGAAAGGTTACAATTTTTTTTTAAATGTTATAAAATGTTGAGGGTTTAGGGTTTAGGCTTTATAAAAATTTAGTAAATCCTTTTAATAAACACTTAGAAAAAAGTTACAAAACACTTTCTAAAAAGCTATCAAATGCTTAGGGTTTAGCTTTGAGGGACACTTCAATAAATTCTTTTAATAAACACTTCTAAAAAAAGTTACAAAACTTTTGTTAAAATTTTATAAAATCCTTAGGGTGTAGGTTTTACGGTGTAGGGTTTATAAAACCTTACTAAAATCTTTTAATAAACACTTAAAAAAAGTTACAAAACACTTATTAAAATGTTATAAAATCTTTAAGGTTTAGGGTTTTAAAATGTTATAAAACGCTTGATAAATTGTAATAAAATGCTTAGGGTTTAGGGTTTATAACAATTTAGTAAATTCTTTAAATAAACACCTAAAAAAATGTACAATGGCTTGTTAAAATGTTATAAAATACTTAGGGTTTAGGGTTTGGGGTTGAAAATGTTATAAATTTCTTATGGTTTAGGGTTTGGGGTTTAGGTTGGGGGTGTGGGTATTAGCGTTTAGGGTTTATGGTTTATAATGCTTTAATAAATTCTTTTAATAAGCACTTATAAAAAAGTGAAAAAACTATTTTTAGGGTTTAAGGTTTCTTGGGATTTTTAGGGTTTAGGGTTTATGGTTTTGTAGGGTTTAGGGGTTTTTTAGGGTTTAGGGTTTTTTATGGTTAGTGTTTTTTTAGGCGTTTTAGGGTTTATAGTTTGGGGTTTAAGGTTAAGGATTTAGGGATTAGGAGTTTAGGGTTTATGGAACTTTGGTAAATGGTTTTAGTAAACACTTAAATAAAAGTTACAAAACACTTTTAAAAATGTTATAAAATCTTTAGTTTTTAGGGTTTTGGGTTTAGGGCTTAGGGTTTAGGGTTTATGTTTTGGAGTTTTATGGTTTAGAGTATATAAGACCTTAGTAAATGCTTTCAAGCTTTAGCCTTTAGAGTTTATAAGACCTTAGTAAATGATTTTAGGGTTTATCATTTAGGCTTTAAGTATTAGGATATAGGGTTTGGGGTTTTGGGTTTAGGGTTTATGTTTTATAACACTTTAGTAAATTCTTTTAATATATACTGAAATAAAAGTTACAGAACATTTTCTAAAATGCTCTAAAATTCTTAGTGTTTAGGGTTTACAATTTGGGGTTTATGGTTTAGGATTTAGGGTTTAGGGTTTAGGGTTTAGGGTTTAGGGTTTAAGGTTTATTGTTTACGGTTTATGGTTTAGGATTTATACTACTAAAGTTACAAAATGCTTAAAAAAAATAGCCTTTAGGGTTTAGGGTTTAAAATAAGTAAAAGATATCTACCCTACAATGCTCTGTCTCACAAAAACAAATGATATGAACTTGCTAGAAGGGAATAAACCCTTGTTCAACTATGTTTATCCTTTGCCTAACTATGGCTAGGGTAGAGATATTTTACAAGCCCTCTCAACCCTCCAAATTATGTGTCCAACATGATATTGTAGCATCACTTCCTGTGGCCTAAATAGAGATCCAAACACCACACAAACGTAACGCAAAAAACTATCTAAACTTACCTTATAACTTTGGCCTTTTTGATCAAGGATATCCACACCCAAACATAAGAGAAACTCCTCCACATCTTGTGCCAAAGTCATCCTCCTTGTTAGCTCGTGAGCTGCCTCAAGTTCGTTATTTATCTCAAAGGTATACCTAATTTGATTTTCACTTTGAATGTGATCTAAACCTCCAACACTTAACTTCTATTTTTATGCACACATGTGGCTCCATGAATTTTTCCTTGGAGCATACTTTAGCCCATGTTGAAATTCCCAACTAGAAAAATTAACCACTAGCCACAAATAAAAATTAATATCTATTTTTAGAGACCTCTATTTTGTGTGACTTTCGCTACCCTTTTTTCCTCTAGGTGTCTTATAATACCTCAAAGTGTCAAATCAGTCAACGTCAAATTGTTCGTTTCCCAACTCATTTATGTCAAACACCCCAAGCTTCGGTTCCAATCCCACATCACTTTGGTTGTGATTCTTCCTCCAAACGCTGATTCCTAGGGCTTCAATTACTTCCCAAGCTACTAAATCTCAACAAACTCTTTAAATATAGATCCATAAGAGATTTCCTATTAGAATATAATTGACCATATGTTTGTAGAAATAATTCAATAGGCTAACAAAATATTCCCAATTGAACCATAAGCTTGAGAAGAGCAAGGGGATATAGTTTACCCTTTTCAAACACTAGAAACTAAGAAAGGAAAGAAAAATTATACAAGAGGCCATTTAAATTTTACATACAAGTACCTATCATGGAATCTTCTAAGAATATTACAAGTTAAGACTCACAATGTTCGAAGCCGATTCAAACATGAACATATAATACCAACTGAAAAGAAATTATGTTGTGTATTTAACTAGAAGGGAAGAAATACATAACAGAGCTAGAGTCAATTCCCTAAGAAGTGTAGGAGCATACCCAAGAAAATGGTAAAATAGCAAAGAAGCATAGAATTGCAATAATTTCTAGCATCATATAATGGAGGAGAGGAAGTTAGGTCCTTGTCCTCTCCTATTTTTTTTTTTGTAGGCTTCATTTTTAGATTTATTTTGTCTCCTGGTTTATCTATGTAGGTATTGGTGTCCTTTTTATTTTATTTGTTGTGTATTTATTCTTAATTATAGTTTATTTTCTTGATCATTCTTGTTTTCTATGTATTTTATCATCCTATTTGTTCTTAACTCACTTAGTATTTTTGTTATTTGTTTAATGAGCCTCAACTCCATGATTTATTGTTGCCCTATTTTATTTATTAATTACTCTTCTTTGAATATATATATATCTGTTAATATATTATATATATAATAATATATATATATATATATATATAAATATATATTAATATATATATATTTATATTTATATATATATATATAATTCATATATATACATACATATACATACATATATATATCTTTTGACTGTTGTATTTTTTGTTTATTTTATTATTTTTTCCATTAAGTTTTTTATTTTGTTTATTTTATTTCCATTAATTATTTCTTTTATTTATTTCCATTAAGTGAACTGTAAATTAATTTTTTTCCTTAAACCATTAGATATGTAAAAAAGTAATATTAATTACGCAAAGTATGTGGAATACTTAAAGAATAAAAAAAGCCATATATCATTCCTAATATCCTATGTTTCTCAAGTAAACATAAAAAAAGAATAACATAAGGACTCTCAATCAAGAAACAACATTAACTTTAACCCACCACTTTTTAAATCAATGATAATTAGATGAAACAATTCATTGCCAAACAAATGGTTCATTGGACAATAAAACGAGAACTATAACTGTTTAAGTGACTGATAAAATTTTTAAACGAAATAAATCCAAAATTTTAACATTTAAAAATGCTTCAAATTATTTGCAGGTATCAGATCTAAACGTTAAAAAAATTTCATGTACTTTAATGACTATATTTTTGCATGGAGGAAATATTCCTAAATGTATTAATTATCATTTAAAAGTAGGATATTATGTATGTGAAGGGATATGTTATCGATTCATCAGGCTGTAGCTTTCATTTCCAACTTTGGAGAAGAGAGTGAAAATTTAATATTTGAACTTAAGTCATGAATCTTAAATTAACTTGCATATCTCCACCTCCACCTCCATCTCCTCCTCCTCTTGGTCCACCTCCACCTCCACCTTCACCTCCTCCATCTCAACCTCCACATCCAACTCCTCCTCCTCCTCCTCTAAGAATGGTTGTGTGAGCCAATGACAATGGTTGCTTACATAATTGTTTTTTTTTTTCTCTTAGTTTTATTTAGAATTTCTTTTAATTTACGAATCAACAAAGGGCAGTTATTTAGGAAACGTTTTAATGTAACGATTGACAGTTCTGCTAATTGCCTAATGTTCTCTACAAAAAAGAAGGAAGAAAGAACGGATGTAATATTTTTTTTGCCATCATAGAAGAAATATAGAGAAAACACAAAATTCTTTTCTGAATAAAAGAACATTTCAAACCATTCATACTACGGTCCTAAATTCATTCCTATTTTATATTGTTGAAATTATTTCCTTTTTTCTGAATAACAAAGCTAAAAATACACAGGTGAACAACAAGAATAAAGGCAAAAAGAGCTATCACACAAACCACAGTGCCAATAGAGCAAAGATACGAATGGGCCAAGCAAGCTATTGTTATAGAGACAAGCTTCATTTATCGGAATCAAACACATTCCAAATGTCCATTGCAGAATGTAAACAAATGAATTTCCAATAAAAATACCATCATAAATATATATATATGTGTGTGTGTGTGTGTCAAGAAGTCGAAACATTACAGCTCATTGGTCAAGGACCAACAAATAGTGTCAAAATAACCAGATTACAAAACCCTCGTAAGTCCATTACGGGGCCATTTAAATACATGTGTAAGTTATAAACAATAGAGTTACATGCATACGGTGGAGCCACAGGTGCATTGCCCATAACTGTAGAAACCAAGCCTGACTACAACCTCAACACATAAAACCCTATGAACTGTAAACCCTCAAACAAGCAAAAAACATATATCAGGGGACAATCCTACCCATTTCATGTGTAGGAAACTCTTGCAAGAACCATGAGTAGGCCATTGTCCACCTACATAGGCTACCCATCATGCCATTAGCAATTGACACAGAGGGAGCTACAACTATAACAACAAAAAATGACTAAAACAAAGTGTGGAGCTATGGAAACTTACTAATGTAGAGTCTAACTTGAGCAAGCCAGCAGTGGAGCCATGAAGCCTAGGTCACAGCCATAGAGTCACCCACTACCACAGAGGAGAAAAGGCCATCAGCACTTGAGTGAAATGGAGTAAAGAGAAACATCACAGAAGGAGAAAATACCTTTAGAAAACTATTGAAAGGGAACCAGAAATGGAGCGACCCCATAGCTGTAGCCTATAGCAAAAACACACAACCGTTAACCTATCAAGAGAGTGCATGGAGAAGAAACAAATGATCTAAAACTAAAACTGTGGAAACAAACAGAGCCGAGTAGAAGTCGAGAGAGGGAATTGATACTAAGGGTTTCACAGCCCATAACCAACACAAAATGAGCATAGAATGAGTGAGACATCGCTCACAAGTGGAGATGCACATCTTACAGTAGACCAGGCACAACCATAATGAAAACGAAGATAAGATAGAGTAAACCCTCACACAACAGACCCCAGAACCTCACCATTAGCATGACAACACATGAAAAGCAAACAACGCCAGATGAAATCAAGAGCTAGTGTTTCGAGACATAGAAGGAGTAGGAAGGAGCAAAGTCCAACACCTCGACACATGTCCTCATATTCACACGCCAATAGTACAACGCATTAAAGTCAACCAACCACCATATAATAAAACAAACCAATCAACGCATATATCATTAACCATCATAGTTAACACTTAGCTGAAGGTCGTAGGGGTTGGTCCCATCAATTTTGGTATGAGAGGAGGTTTAGTTAACTAATAAAATGAAAGCTGGAAGAAGAGGTCATCGCAGAGCTATTTAGGGAGTACTAGATGAGGGGTTGAGGGAAGAGATTAGGATCTTGAATGCCCATTTGGCAGTGGTAGAAGTAGGAAAAAGAAGGGACCCAAAAGTAGGATATGATAGTGAGGAGGAGGCCATAGTTACAACAGATGGATCAGATGAAGAAGGACTTGAGATCAAATTCTTAAGGTCAGTCTTGTTGGCTATCAGTAATCCAAAGCCAAAAATTTTGAATTATGATGGCAGTTTGCCCACAGAAATGTTGTTGGACTAGATTAGTGAGCTGGAGAAGTATCTTGAATGTGGAGAGGTCAGCGAAGATAGGAGAGTTAAATTCACTACTACTAAGCTGAAAGGACACATAGCCTTATGGTGCGACAATGTACAAGCATATATGAGAAGATTGAATAAGTTACTAATTAAAAAGTGGACCAGAATGGTCGCTAAGATGAAGGGCATGTTTCTACCCAATGATTACCAGATTTCTCTGCATCAACAAGTACAAAATTTGAAACAGAGAGGAATGACAGTGAAGGATTCTACCAAATAATTTTATGAGGTGAACTTGAGAGCTGGTTATACTGAAGACACCCTAGAAAAATAAACAAGATTTGTGAATGAAATAAGGCTAGAAATGTTGGACAAAATAAGTATTCTTTCTCTGAAAACCATAGAAGAGGCACACCAGAGCACCTTAAAGATGGAAGAAAATATCACAAAAAAGCAGAATGCCAGGAGAGGATGAGGAGCAGGCAGAGGGAAAGGACAATCCTTTAGTAGGTGAAGGACCGCCAATAATAGTGAAGAGGGCAGAAGTTCAAAAACCTCAGGCACAGTGGAAAAGGAGGGCAACACTAGAGGAGGAAGGCCATACCTGAAAGGAAGGGGAAATGGCAGAGGTAAAGGAGCTGCCTACCAGTGCTACAAGTGCCACAAGTGGGGGCACAGATCTTTTCAGTGTCCTGAAGGAGAACAGGTTGGTCAAAGAGGAGCATATGTTGCTCAGACAAAAGAAGCAGAGGCACTGCCTCAGGATGTAGAAAATGCACCAAAGACAGGAGAGGCCTTAGTCTTGAATAAGGTATTGCTAAAACCAACAAATGAAACAGCTAAACAATCCCATAAAAATACATTATTCCAGACTGTCTACAAGTCACATGGAAAATGCTGCAAATTGATTATAGACAGTGGAAGCACTAATAATTTGGTTTCAACAGAGATTGTGGAGAAATTTCGTTTTAAACTATTGAAGCATCCACTATAAGATGTTGTGGTTATAGAAGGGTCACCAACTGCTACTTGATGAGCAGTGTGAGGTGGAATTCCATGTTGGCAAATATAGGGACAAAGTTATTTGTGACATCATGCCCATGGATGTGTGCCATATTCCCCTAAGTAGACCATGGTAGTATGACTGAAAATTTGTTCATGATGTGAGGACAAATTATCACAAGTTTGTTAAAGATGGGATTAAGCATACGCTAGTGCCCATCAAGGAGGAGGAAACAATAGAGACTAGTGGAACAAAAGTACTATTGGTGGGTGGAAAACAATTTTTAAAATAGATTGAAGATGACAAGGTGAAATATGCTATTGTAAGGATACAAAGAACAATGTTGTTGCACACTAAAATTTCTGATTTACCTACAGAAATCCAAGAAATGTTGCAGGAATTCAGCGATAATGTGGTGGACAATTTACCAGATAAATTGCCACCAAAGTGGAGTACCAGTCATCACATATATTTCATTCCCAGAGCTAGTTTACCGAACAAAGTTGCTTACTGGATGAGCCCCAAGGACAACAAGGAAATGAGAAAATAGGTACAAGAATTGTTGGATAAGGGATTGATTCGAGAGAGCTTGAGTCCATGTGCATTTGTGATAGTTCTTCCTCCCAAGGAAGGAGGCAAATGGAAGATGTGAAGGGATTCACGAGAAATAAACAAGATTATGATCAAGTATAGGTTTCTATTGACATGAATGGATTATATGATGGATTGTTTGAGCAGGGCAACATAGTTTTCGAAGATAGATCTGAAGAGTGGATATCACCAAATTAGAATCCAGGAAGGGGATGAATGGAAAACAACTTTCAAGACTATTGAAGGGTTGTATGAATGCCTGGTGATGCCATTTGGGTTAAGTAACCACGTAGCACTTTTATGCACCCGATGAATGAAATGTTGAAGGAGTTCATTGGGAAATTTGTGATTGTGTATCTTGATGATATACTAATTTTCAGCAAAACCAGGGAGGAACATTTTCGACATGTTCGATATGTTCTGGAAAAGTTGCAGCAAAACAAGTTGCTGATAAATATAAAGAAATGCAATTTCTTTGAAAAGGAGTTGGTATATTTGGGTTTCATGATTGAAGAGAATGAGCTGAAAATGGACCTAGAAAAAGCTACAGCTATACTTAGCTCGCCATCCCCTAAGTGTTTGTATGAATTTCAATGTTTTCATTGGTTGGTAAGTTTTTATCGTAAGTTTATAAGGGATTTTAGTGGACGTTGTGCACCTATGTTGGATAAAATGAAGAAGGAAAGTCATCCTTTTTAGTGAACTGAAGTCGTGGAAAAGGGCTCCCAGATATTGAAAAAGAAGATCACTGAGAGGCCAATTTTTAGGCTACCTTACTTTAACAAACTTTTTCAAGTTTGTTGTGATGCCAATGGTACAACCATTGGGGCCACACTCAGGCAAGAAGACAAACATGTTTCTTATTTTAGTGAAAAGTTGAATCAAAGTAGGTAGAAGTAATTGTCTTATGATAAGGAGTTCTATGCTGTCGTCCAAGCATTGAAACATTGAAGGCACTATTTTCTAGGTAATGACTTTGTTTTATTTTCTGATAATTCTGCATTGCAGTACGTTATGCAGTAGCATAAGATAAATCACAAGCATGAAAAGTTGGTTGAATACTTGCATAGTTACACGTTTTTGTTGAAACACATTAGTGGTCAGGCCAACAAGGTAGTGGATGCATTGAGTAGGATGGTTTCTCTCTTACAAGAGAGCACAACAGAAGTGTTGGGTTTTGAAAACCTGAAAGACTTGTATCAAATGGATACAAATTTTAAGGAGGCTTATGAAGCATGCCAAAACCCTTTGATGAGGAAAAATAGTCCATGGTTGGACTATAACCTACAGGAGAAGTTGTTGTTTAAGGGAGGATAGAAGAATGAAGCAACGCATGTAATCTTTTAGGGTGTGGGGTTTACGGTTTAATTTTTTGGGTTTATAACACTTTAGTAAATTATTTTAATAAACACTTAAATAAATCTTATGAAGCACATTTTAAATAGTTACAAAATCCTTAGGGTTTAGGGTTTGGGGTCTAGGGTTTAAGTTTTAGGGTTTATAGCACATTATTAATTGCATGGAATAAACACTTAAGTCAAAGTTACAAAACAATTTATGAAATGTTATAAATCACTTATGGTTTAGGGTTTATAAGACCTTAGTAAATGGTTTTAGGCTTTAGAGTTTAGGGTTTAGGGTTTATAATACCTTAGTAAATTCTTTTAGGGTTTAAGATTTAGGCTTTAAAAATTAGGCTATATGGTTTGGGGTTTTGTGTTTAGTGTTTAGGGCTTCTAACACTTTAGTAAATTATTTTAATAAGGACTTAAATAAAAGTTACAGAACACTTTTTAAAATGTTATAAAATGCTTAGTATTTCAGGTTTAGGTTTTAGGATTTGGGGTGTAGGGTTTAGAGATTAGGGTTTGTGGTTTATAACGCTTTTGAAAATTATTTTATTAAAAACTTAAATAAAAGCTACAAAATGATTTTAATAATATTATTAAATTCTTAGCATTTAGTTTTTATGGTTTCAGGTTTAGAATTTAATGTTTATAACACTTTAGTAAATTCTTTTAATAAACACCTAAATAAATGTTAGAAAACACTTTTTAGAATGTGATAAAATGTTTAGGGCTTGGGGTTTTGGGATTGGATTTTAGAGTTTATGGTTTATAGTTTAGCGTTTATAACACTTTAGTAAATGATTCTAATAAACACTTAATAAAAGTTGCAAAACATCGTTTAAAATGTTATAAAAACTCTTAGGGTTTAGGGTTTGGCATCTATGGTTTAGAGTTTAGCTTTTAGGATTTAGGGTTTATAACACTTTTGTAATTGCTTTTAATAAACACTTAAATAAGTGTTACAAATAAAAAATAAGATGTTATAAAATACTTAGAGTTCAGGGTTTAGGGTTTAGGATTTGGGGTTTAGGATTTAGGATTTAAGGTTGAGGGTTTCATGTTTGTAACACTTACGTAAATTCTTTTAGTAAACACTTAAATAAAAGATACAAAATACTTTTTAAAATGTCATAAAATTCCTAGGGTTTAGTGTTTAGGGTATACTCTTGGGGAATTAGGGTTTAAGACTTATAATGCTTTATTAAAAAAATTTAATAAACACTTAAATATAAGTTACAAAATGATTTTTAAAATGTTATAAAATGATTTTAGTTTAGGTTTTATGGTTTAGGGTTGAGGGTTTATGGTTTACGGTTTATAGTTTAGGATTTAGGGTTTAGGGTGTATGGTTTGGTGTTTAAAATATTATAAAATGATTAGGGTTTAGCATTGATAACACTTTAGTTGATGCTTTTAATAAGCACTTTAAAAAAGTTACAAAATGCTTGTTAAAATGTTATAAAATGCTTAGGGTTTAGGGTTTAGGTTTTAGTGTTTATAGCACTTTAGTAAATGCTTTTAATAAAAACTTAAATAAAAATTAGAATACACTTTTTAAAGTGTTATAAAATTCTAAAGGTTTAGGGTTTAGGGTTTAGGTTAGGGATTGGGGTTTAAGTTTTAGGGCTTAGGGTTTATAACTCTTTATTAAATTCTCTTAATAAACACTTAATTAAAATTTACAATACACTTTTTAAAATGTTGTAAAATACTTAAGGTTTAGGGTTTAGAGTTTATAACACTTTAGTAAATGGTTTTACTAAACACTTAAATAAAAGTTACAAAACACTTTTTAAAATGTTATAAAATTCTTAGGGTTTAGTGTTTAGGGTTTAGGATTTGGGATTTATAACAATTTAGTAAATGATTTTAATAAACACTTCAATGAAAGTTATAAAACTCCTTTTGAAATGTTATAAAATGCTTAGTGTTGGTCACTTTAATTTCTTATTAATTTAAACAGTCGAGTGCCACATAAATTGTCAACCCGGGAAAGTCTGATTATTTCAAAGGTGACTATGTACTGTATGTACTCAATTTTAATAGCATTAAAAAGTTGTAGTATAAACAATTCACACTTTGTTAAACCTCTACTTTGTGTTACAACAGTTATAGTCTGTTGCAGGAATTGAATAAGAATAGATAATTGATTAAAGAGAGTAAATCTACAAAAGGAAACAATGGCTATCCTGTAACAAAGGATCAGAACCCTATCCCCCAGAGTAGGGACATTCAGCACCTGCCTCTATTATCCAGTTCACCAATACACTCTGTAAATCCTAATCACCAGTGAGGCACTCATTTATATTATCAATCAATTAAAATAAAAACAGAGTCTTAGCAAAAGTAAGATATCATCAGAAGCAATACTTGTGAATAAGGTATAAATAGAATTCACACACAACACACAATAGAAAGAAGATGGGTGAATCTTGTGATGAAGGTGGGCCCTTTCCTTCTCACAAGATTCCCCAGGACATAGAAACTAAGTTAAAATAATTTTATTCATCCATCAATATACCATATTACAAGAAAGAATCAGTCTTGTCCTTCCGCTACAATCCCTGTGTTATAGCTTGTTCATCCTTTGTCGACCCCCTCTCTAATGTAGATGTCTCCTCATTATAGAGGAGACATCTATTACAAAAGATTTTCAGTTTAAATTCTAGTTCAACCCTTTGTACAAAAATAGGGAAATCAGTTCCCGCTAACAGAATGTTGTTACAGTAATGTGGATCATGAACGTTACGACCAATGTAACAGTTTATTCAAATAATCGATTGGATTCCTTTGTTGTTGCAACTCTGGTACGCAAATCTCAAGTGCCTCCTAGAGATTTGTTTGTTGTCCTTGTTGTTTTAGCTTCGAGGTTCGTGCTATTTCCGCTGTTTCAGCAACTGCAAAATATAGTCCTACCAGCTTTAGGCAATTTCAACAATTGTGCAGCAACTTAGTCAACTTCAAGGATCAATTATAAAGATAGCATGATTATGTGTTGAATAATTAAACATATAGCAATGAGAAGAGTTACTGTATGCCTTTAAATGATTGAGTCAAACCACTAACAAAGGCTTTCAACTATGGGTTGAAAAGGTTAATATTATGACAAAATATAAGGTCAAAAATAGACAATATGGGGTCCTAACATCCCCCCCAACTGAAAAGGTTGCATGTTCGCATGCAACATCTAGTCTGAATCTGTGTCAGAATACTGGGATGAACTGTGCAAATTGCTTATGCAGTAAGTATGGAAGGTGCTGTCAACCATGTCTCTAAACCCATAGACACTCTGAAGTTTCTGCCATGCTGTCAGCTCCTCCTTTTTGGTTAATTTAAATTGACCCTTATATTGCTGTCTAGGTAGCCATAGGAGAGGGAAGTGAAAGTGGTAACCAATCCATCGTTCAGCACACTGTCTAATGCATTTAACATAATTAGGTATGCGTGAGATTGCCGCCTGAAGATTGAGAGGATTATAAGGGTGATAATCCCGTCTCTCTTTAGGACAGTGTTCCCAGAATAGATTATTTGCTTTTATAGCCAGAGCTCCTTTAGTTTTCACATAATAATGGCAGTCTTCCAAGACTGCTGCCTGTAATTTCCTACTATGGTCAGTCATCCCCGGCTCTCGTAGAATTCGTTGATGTTATGCAATGAAGACAGCTGCAATTTGTGGCTTAGCACGGATCCAGAGAAGACATTTCTCCTCAATGTGTGCTGCTGACATAAAAGAATTCTGCCAAGTAAGCTGATTGGCCAAGAAGGAAATAGAGGGTTTTATTTGGATATTGCCAACAAGAGGAAGTAAACAAAGCTTTCTATCTTTAGGAATAGCCTCATTGTCAAGATAGAGTTCACACAGCAAGTTCTGGTCACTATTTGGTGCTTCCGCGAACGTCCCAATAAATTGTTGTGTTGTAGATACCTGGTGGGGTCTTCCATCCTTGATTGCTTTTATTTGGAGGAATGCTAAGTGTTCTCTCAAAAATACAGAATAATTAAAAGAGGGTTTCCTTGTAGCAAGTAACTTCTGGACCAAGTCAAAGATAAGGGACAGTCTGGTTTTTAATTTCTTATTCTCCTTATGTTGTGCATGAGATTGTTCAAGCACTTCCCAATTTTCGTATGCATAGTTGAGCCATAATGACTTCTATTGCTGAAATGCCTTTCCTTGTGAGAGCTCATACTCTATCTTCAATGTGCTACTTAGCTTTTGAAAAGTGGAAGTTTGTGTGTAAGAATTGCTGACACGGGAACGTTCAGTCTGTGTATAAGCATTGCTGACACGGGGAGGTCCAGTCTGTGTATCCTTAGTTGTAAAAGACTTTGGTACTGGTTTCTGTTCTATAACAACTTGGGCAGGGCGAGGTGGTTTTGTTTCTTTTTCTAAAATTCTTGAAGATCCTACTGGTTCTTGTGTAACAACAAGGTATTCCTTTTTTATTATAACAGGAGGAGGTACTGGACTGGCTCCAGACAACGGAACTTCAACTATCCTATAACCTGCTCGAGTATAGAGATCACCACATTCACTGCACATGTATTCATTGTATTAATCCTTTTCTACACTCTTTTCAGCTGCAGATGCTACCTGAGCTAACATGTACAGATTAAGTTCCTTTTCATATGCTTCCCTGGCCATTGCTAATTCTTGCTGATCAGCCTTAATTTCATATTTCAAAAACTCGTTTTCTTCCTGCAAGGAGGGTAAAGTAACCGGGGTTTCTGTAGTTGCAGGTTCCAGTGGAGGAGAGAATTGTTGTTAGGCATTAACTCCATCATTTGCATCCATAACAAGTGGTTCTTGTGTATCACCAATTGGGTCAGTGGCTGGTTCTTGTGTATCACCCACATCTAGGTCGTCTTCCTTTTGTTCTCCAACAGGTGGTTCTTGTGTATCACCTGTTGGGTCAGTGGCTTGTTGTTGTGTATCAGCCACATACCCTATATCGTCTTGGGTGTCTACTTTAGATGTATTGACAGCTGGTTCTTGTGGAGAAACTGCCTCTTTTGAGAAAAATGATGTCACAAAATCGTGAACGCTCTGCATTTCGACACCCGAGGGTGAGGAAGTTGAAGGTTCAGGGCTAGGCGGAATACAAGATTTTAAAATGATAGGTGGGGAATTTGGTATAATGTCCTCAGTTGCTACAGATGACCTTGTTCGTCGCCATGGTAAGGTAGCAGGAAAAACAATATTTTTTCTCTTACGAGCACTTTTCCTCAGGGTAGGGGGATTATCATAAATGCTGGCTTCCTTAACTAAGGCCCTGGTTCTTCTTTTTAGTGGGGTTGCAGCTTTCTATTCCTTCTTCCTCTTAAGCATAATGATGGGGGTATTGTCATCCGAATCATCGGTGGGGATATGGACCATGGGAGTGGATGGTTCGGCTTCATTAAGAGGCAGGGTCTACTGTAGATTTTCAGTGCTCAATTGGGGTGTTTCCGCTACTGGTTGCTGATTTTCGGCAGCTTTCTGGGAGTTTTCCTTGGATTGCTGGGAATTTTCTTGGACTTGCTGAGGATTTTCCTCAGCTTGCTGACGAGTGTTATTGACAGGAGGTGGATTGTGCAGGGCAAAGCGTTTATTTATTAAGAGCTGAACCAAATGTGATGTGTGAGGGAAAGGAGTTGGTGCCTTGGACTACAATAATTTACACTGCACCAAACAAAAATACAAAGTTATGAAATGGAATTAATTCTTACAACAAGGCAGAGATGAACAGAAACACTAAAGTTAAATAGGATCTGATCCACACCATTTTTTAGAGATAATTGATTTCTCTGAGCCCAAAAAATATGTAAACAACTCATCTTTCCTCCTCTTCCCTTCTCTTGTCAGCCTCCTCCTCTATCCCACACAACCATGACTGACTCAAACACTGACTCAACACATACAGACCCAAACTCTAACCACACATATAGCCAAACACACAAGAATAATCACAATCAATATGGACAAAGGGAAATGAAGATGTTGGAAAAATGATAAGACTTAATATAGGGATTTCGCACTTCCCTTCAATGTCTACAAGAGTTTTACCACCGCTACTTCCTCCGGGATTCCATGCTCTCTCTTCAATTGAGAGTCCATGCTTTTTCAAATTTCAATCGAATCCACGACTCTTTGAAAATTTTGGCGGATGATTTTTTTGGTCTATGTTCAATGGATGCTTCTGTTTGTTTCTATTTTTTGGTGGTTCTATCCATTAATGCTTGCTTTTTTCCCTTTCAAACAAACATCTTTCGAACACACATATTTCCAATAAGGCTTCAATTCATGCTTTTACCATTTTTTATTTATTCCATTTCATTAGTCACATTATTATGGATTTGACATTTAGAATTTGGTGTGGATTTAATTTTCATTTTAATATTTTATTTATTTTTGAGGATGTTTGAAGCAGGTTGTTCAAAGCACTCGAGAGTTTGTCTAACATATCATATTATTTTATTTATTTTTAATTTGATCTAATAGTTATATAAATTTATTGGATATTAATATCATTTTTTCTTTCTAAATTGCAAAGGAATATGTATGTAGTGTAGCATCTTGACAAATTTGCAAAATGGTTTTTAAGAAGTTTTCAAAGACGAAATTGAAAATATGTGTGTCCTAATCTTTACAATGAAAGGGAAGGTCTTTGATCTTGGTAGGAATTAGTGTAGAAATATAAACAAAATGGCTAGTAAACTAAGATGAACATTAGAGCAGTTACCTCAAGATATATTTCACATTACCATGACTAAAAAAAATCATGAAGATCTAAAAACTCTACCCAGGATGAAAATTAATTATGAAGGTGGAATGCAGATATCAAAATTCTAACCGACATGAAAATTACTTATGAAGTTGATAGCTCAGAGATTGTCAATAATACAAAAGCTAAAATTTAGACAAGGAATTGCTCCAAATCATCAAAGGTTGATCTTCACTAGGCATGATCTTGAAGATGATACAAGCATAGTTGATTATAATATTTGGAAGAATGTACCCTTCTTCCTGTCCTTCATATCCCAAGTAATATGTAGGTCTTTGTGAAGTTGTTGACTTGTGAGACTATTATAGTTGATGTTAAGAGCTCTTATGTAAATGCTAAAGCTCAAGGTAAGGAAGGAGTTTTGCTATATTAGCAAATGTTCATCGTCATTGGGATAAGAAACCTTAGGATAGGAAATTTAAAGTTTTATTCTAAAGCAATTGACTCTCCCCCTTGTTCTTTTTCTATGTGGTGGTATGCAAAATTTTCTCAGTAACCTGAACTTTAGTGTTAGAAATAATTGATGATAACAATGAAATTATTTTAGATGAGGATGAAATTCCTCCATATTTATAGTTTGATCTTTATTGAGAAGTAAGGACAACTCCTATAAGTAAGGGAAAGACTATCACCTAAAAAATCATAAAAAACCTACATTTAATGAGGTTGCGACCATTTTCATAAATAGTAGTAGCAATGATGTTCAAGAGAAGCATAATCATCTTATTAATGCATATGATATCGAATCTGGTTCATGTTCTATCCAATTTCTTTTTCTACTTATTTTAAGAGGTCAATAGTTTTCACTGCCGCTATTCAATTTGCTTTATTGATCCTTTTCCTTTTCCATTCAAAATATTTTCTCACACGAATCACTTATTATGGTTTGCTTGTATCTCCACCTATATTCTCATTATGCAGAGTTGTCTAATTGTTGTAATCATTTGGATGCTTTTTGTCCTTTTGTGTCTTCCATAAATTTTTTCTATCTATTATTAGAGTAGGATTGTTGTCCATTTTACTTAACTAGGAAATAAATTTAATAACTTCTTCTAGAAATGTAATTAAATATTGTCTATGAAATCTAATGTAGTTGGATTTTAGATTTAGTCGCGTCGGAGGCACTTGGGTGGTGGAAATTCTTTTCACCAATTTATGTAAACTACAAGTCTATATATTTTTATTAAAAATTTAAAGAAAAAACCATAAAACAAAAAAATGTTATAAAATGAATTATGACTATTATAAAAAAATAAAAAGAAAAACTCCTCTTCGGGCCCTTAGGCAGTATCAATCCGATTCTCAGAATTGGATTAAGCCTGCCAATGGGCCCACAACCCTCGACTAGCAAAGGTGCACGTAGCTTTGCCTACACAAGGCCATGCCTTGCTGAGCCCCTAGGGAGGGCTCCATCACTGCTCCGCTAGCCTTGGCTTGTGGCGCCTTCAGCCACTAGCTAGGGCTCCATCTGATTCATAACATCAGATGAGCCCCTCACTTGATTCTCGGAATCGAGTTGAGCCCGCCAAGAAACCCAAAAA
>APFE031394199.1:0-25503 GCA_000404065.3 Pinus taeda | reverse complement strand
TCTTAGTAGAGGATTTGGTGTCTTATGGTGCCAGTTCTCTTGCAGTTTGTCTAATATGTAATTTCCAAATTGCACAAAATAAATCCTGATTTCCTCATATTTATTCTTAACTTGTATTGTTATCCTAGTCAAAATAAATGTTCTAGCATCATAAAATGGTAAATGTTAATTGTTCAAATTTCTCTTTCTACTTTGTAGTTCCAATTTTTTGTAAATGATGCTACGATAAGTAGGTATGTGTGATTTTAATCGTTCCCTGCTCTTGTGAATAATTGCATTATCAATGGTTTCCTCTATGCTCATATTTTTAATCTTGTACCCCACAAATCTACAAAGAGGAGAACAATTACTATGTGTAATAATACCATTCTTAATAGGGTAGAATTTTTTTGTTGTTAAATTGAATTCTGTAAAATTCCTCATGATGATATTGTTTATTTTCTACACATGTCTCACCCCATGGGTTATTTTCTGGCATTTCGTGTTGCCTGTTTATTTTTCGTAATGAGCTCCTAGGTTCCATTCATGCACTGTATAAAAAATTTGTTAAATAAACATAAATAACCTTTTCCACACCATAACATAGGTTCTATTTAAGCTTGACTCAACATAAGTAGATATATTTTGACTTGCTACGTTTGTTTAGAAAAATGGATTGTGTTACAGTGGATTTATTTAATTTATACCACTCTGAGTGAGTTGTTACCATAAAATGTTCAAAACCTAACATAATAAATGAGGGTGAGTGGTCTAACTACTCTCTCATTATACCTATACTTCAGTTCCATGTGTTTTTACTTTAATTCAGCCCTTTGCACTTGCAAGAAAATATGTATGGATCATAACAGACCTACCTTCATACTTAAATAAGAATGTGTACCTAAATAATTTAATAAATCAGCTAAATATACAGATAACATATTTCTATGTTAAAATATCAAATATAATCATATGGGTTCATGCAAGACTTTACTTTACTATAACATAGTCTTTGACATGTACAAAAATAAATTGTTTATATGCACCAATAGTCGAGTAATTAAATCAAAACTTATATGTACATAGAAAATTCTAATCGTATTCGTCGTTGGAACTATACTTGGTAGAAACATTATCCTCCTAGCGATGAACTGATCCACCATTCCCCCCATGCTAATATATGATTACCTCTAAATCAATAACCTCATTGATTCTTCAAGGGTATATTTTATAATCTTTCTTTCCAACATATTTTGTTAGTAATGTCTTTCCTCTTTGGGTTTACCAACCCACTGCCTAGGCTTTCTTTCTTTTCTTTTTTGAAAAATTTGTTGTTTCCTTTTCTTTAATGCCCGCATTTCTCTCTCATGGCACTTTATTCCACCCATACTTAGTGTATTTATCTAGATAATTGATTTAATAGGTCTTTCTCTCCCACCTCATTAAATCTTATTTATTTCCTCCTAGGGATTTTTAGGAGTCCTTTCTAGGGAATATTTATTTTGATCTCATCCATCAATGATGGTTTCCAATTTTTGGCAAGAATCTCTTTACTCTAGTATTTCTTTCAAGTAAGTTCCATTATTCATTTGATAAAATAAAAAGTTAATATCACATCATATTAACCTTCTTATTCACATTTATTTCAACACGGAAAGACTTTCTATTCCATCAAATCTAAAAGTAGTTTAGTCTAAACATAGCAAGACATTAACATAGAGAACAAAGGAGTATTACATCTTTTGTGTAACTAAACTTTCAAAGCAACTTTCAGATGGATCATAAAAGTGGGAGTGGAAATTTGATAAATATTTCAAAAGATATTTAGATATATTAGATACATATCTAGATTGTAATGATGCACTCTCAACTGCTGGAACTTGTGGAAAGATCATTTGAGAAGAAATAATGATTTGGTATGATATGATCATCAAATAAAATTGAAAGACTAGAAGCTCTTGATTCTCATGACTAAGGCCTTGAAATTCATTTACACATTGGTCCATTAATGCACTCGATGAGTGTTCAATGCTTGATCTCGTAATATGTTAGCATAAGATATCCAAAATTTAAAAAATAAAGGTCAAATAAAAATTCTAAACAAACCATAATAAATTGAGAATGAAAAATAAAATTACATTATCATTTACAGTAATGTTACAAATAGTGTTACACGATAGTTGGTATTTATTTGAAATAATTTCCTTTTCGCAATTATTAGCAGAGATAATGCAATTTGAATCGATGTCGACATCTACTTGTGGAGATGAAAGAGGTCCACGACTATGAAAAATAATTACAACTTGAATAATATTTGATTCTTAAATGTCGATGGAATCTTCTTATAAAGAAATGAAATCATTATGAGATTTAGCAAATTCAGAATGAGGACTATGAACATAAAAGGATCTCCCATCATGACATATATATTTACTTTTAGAATTAAGAACATGGTCATTTGATGGAGGATAAAATGACTCACAATTCTCAAATTGAAAATCATCATCATAAATGACTTCATAATTACTAATAGCCCTCTCTTCCTTTTCTGAAAGTAAATTAGAACCAAGAAAATGATTAGATGCAAAAGTATGGGAATTCTTAGAGCTGGTGAAAGTATTGACAATTAAATAATCACTATCCTAATCATAACTAATCGACAATTTGTCATTCACTAAATTTGTGACAACTCCTTTCTTTTCTAAAATTTCATTTGTATGAGAAGGAACTCTTAAATGATTAAAAAACAGATTAAGGTCGGAAAAAAATGTTAGGATAAAGAGAAAAAAGGTTTTGTAAATAAATAATAGAGAATTATGTCCTTTTACAATAATCATCATAAAAGTATTCTTGGGTTTCTAATATTGTCATTAATTCATCATTTCCTTCAAGGAAAGACCCATATTTTTTAGAATTTAAAATGGTCTCTAAAGTGTTGGGAGGATGCCTTACAATGCATTCCTGAGAGTGATAATTTAAATCATCTGAATCATATGGCTGAAACTCATAGACAACATCAGAAATCTCAAAACAAATTGATGCAAGAAGCACATTGAAAGGATTAACTTTAACCATTTGCATTGTCGCTTGCTTATTTGCTTGTTATTTATTGCTTGCTGATTTTTTTACAAGATTATTTTCTTCTTTAGTAGAATCAGCGTGATTTGGGTCAGCAGTAGTATTTTGACTTAGAGCATCTCTAAGTTCAACATTACTTATTTTAACAAAACTTGCTTCCTCTTAAAATTATTTATTATAAGTGTTTGCATCTTTTGTTTGATGAGGATCGGTGACACCATTTTGTGCAATTGGTCTTTTTAGAAGTGGAAAATACACTTAAAAGAGTGGCACGTTCTGGTTCTTGTCAAGTTTGGAATGCAAGTAAGGGAACAAATATATTCAAACCATTCCATCAATTCAATATCTAAAGGTCTATTTTTAGATTTAAATCTTATTCAAATGAATTGGAATATAATAATAAAATTTATGGAATATTCATTTTCAAACTTTCATAAATTTGCAAGTTCAATGCATACATGTTCATAATCATAGCCATCAATTTTTTTGAGGAACTTTGTGATAAATTGGTCTCAACTATGAATATAAGAAACTATAAGTCATTCACACCATCTTTTTGCTTTACCTATGAAAATGAGAGTAAAGATCCTACATAGAATACCTTTGTCAACATTAGAAAAAGTAGAATTTGTAAAATTTTGAATGAATTGTAAAACATGATCATACGCGTAAGTCTTTCTCTTAACTTTACGTTTAACGAGAGTCTTACAAGTCTCGTTGAAGTGTTGGAAGATGAAAATCCAAAGATACAAGTCCAAATGGGAGATTTGGAAGGAGCCATTGCAAATAAATAAAAAAATTTAGAATACAAAACTCAAAAAAGAAAACTTATTGTTTGCCCTCCTTCTAGCGCCAAAATTGTTGATGGCCAAAAATGACGAAAATCAATAATGGGGAGATCACCTGGTCAAGCCCCCAAACTAGGTAAGCCCTTGTATATTTGTGATCGTGATTATGATTGGTTCAATGGGTCTAGTTACCCTCACTCTCCCTACTAACTTGTGATGTTTAAAATTACCATCAACAAGAATAAGCATTGAGACTTACCCCCTTACAACTAGCTTGCAAGAAAGAAATATGTAAGATGATACACGAGCTTAGCCAAGCCACCATTGAGGTTTATCCTATGTAAGTAGACATATAAAATATGAGAACTAAATCTAAATCTAAATCTATATGCACACCTATTTACTAATGCATAAAAATAAAGGAAGCTACTCGAACTTGATACCTAGGAAACAACTCCTAAATACCAAGTGCAAAGATTCAAAGATGATGGAGATTTAACATGGTTTTTAATGATGAATATAAAGTTGTTGAATTAGTTCTAATAATTGATCATATTAATATAGGACATGTTCATTTTAGAGATCAAAATGCTAAAAGATAAATCATTAAATGTTTGGAAATAGTTCACATAATTCTAATGAAAATTAAATCATTTTGTTGTGATAAAATTTTGAATAGTTACTCAGAAATTTGACTAAATATAAGAGAAAATCGAGAATAAATAGCATATCTATAAAATAATTAGATCAAATAGCTAATTCAATAGACAAAATTTCACATATCTCCCAATAACGTTCAAACATGTAATCATTAGCATAAATCTGCTATAAAACAATAAGATTTTTATTCATAAATAAAATTATTTGAGATACAATATTAAACGTGGATCTCATGAACTATCTTCACAAACAGTTTCTCCAAGATTCCTTTGAAAACCTTCAACTTTATCGATGGGAAAAAGAGTTGCAATAGCGCAAGTTCTAGCCTCTACAACGGAGATTTGATCTCAAAAAGAACCCTCAAAAAATTATATCTCAATATTCCCAATGAATTTATAGAAAAAATTCTCTTTACAGTAATGAAAAGAGTCCTCCTAGATGCAGTAAAAAAGAACCATTCATTCATTCTCCAAATGGTTCCTTATAATTACATCTAAAATCTCCAAGAAAGGAAAGTTATGACAACATGACTGAGATCTCTGATTTTAGTTGGAAAAGAACCCTCTTTTCCTATTGTTGGTGAAATATTGCTCAAAGACGCATAGGCCTCCTATCCAACAATTTCTCTCTAACATAACCCAAATAAAAATTAAAACTAATAACAAATCAAGAGAAAACTCAAATTTTTAAAAGTGTCAAAAACAAATTAAAGAATTCAAATCCAATTTCATAAATTAACCTAAAACAAACTTATTCTTTCCCTTGCTTTTAATTGTTCCCTATAGATATTTCTTGGCAAAATTAGCAGTCTAAAACTAAATTTTGAACAACAAGAGATTGGCCAAATGAAAATCTTTCCAAAACAAACTCAGGAATTCATTTTTTTGTTGCAAATTCGTAGTTGTAGCTTATACTAAATTTTTGGAATAGAAAATTACCATATATAGTCAAGAAACCACTCTTTAATCCTTCTTCTCAGAAGTAGCTTTCCAACAATCCTTCATTTGCTTCATTTGATTAAGTAAAACGCAAAATATCATCTTTCAAAATTGTGCTTCCAAAATAACTAAATCATGTTATGTCATAAAATTCTGAACAGTTTTTATTAATGTTCTATTTTAATATATTTAAAAATATTTAAATATAAAAAATTACAAATAAAATAACTATATATATTATATATATATATACTATAATATTTATATTATATATATATATATTTTAATAAATTAAACAAAAAAAATAAATATAATCAAAAATATTATTATTAAAAGGGGGGTGTTAAAAGTTTCAATTGTATACATACATGAACTTATGGGGGAGAGTTAATGATTAAATTTTTTATTTTTTTTATGGAAGTGAGTGGTGGATGTCCGTGAATTGAGTGTACGCCCTCCCCCATTATTATAGTTTAATAATTAGATCTTTTATGTTTCTCCCATTATAATAGTTACGATGTTGAATACCTTTCATGCCCTCCTTTCATTTCCATGTCATTCTTAGGAGATATCCCTCGGGAGATTTTTTCTTTGTATGCAATGAAATCCGCACGGAGGAACCTTAGGTTGATATCATATTATTTTTTAATATTATATAATAAGTAAATATTTTTTATTTATAATATCGTATTTATATATATATAGTTTTTGAATAGGGTGGTTTGGTATAACATCTAAAATTAATAAATAAAAATAAAAAAAATGAATTTAAAATTATTAATTTGATTAACTAAATTGCAATAATTTAATTTTATTAAAATATATCAACATATTTAAATTAATTTTATTTTCTATTACAAATTACAAAAATATAGTAACATACATATTTTATGTTAAGGTATTGAAATTGATCAAATTTTGACAAATGATATTTTCCAAACTATAAGTCAGAATGATATGAAACTTGAACTATTGGAAAGCTACCAATAAAATGAAATCAATGAAAACATCAAAACAAAAATTCATAAAAAGTGAAAATCTTAAAAAAATAAACAAAATTAGAGCATATAGGAACTGATATCAAGAAAATTTATATAAAGGAACCCATAATTTAAGTTTTAAAAAATTATAGGTGGTGTTCCACCTAGGTTCTGTTGACCATTCGAGATACTAGATAGAGTTGGGCTAGTGGCCTATCGGCCAGCACTAACGATTCATATAAAAGTTCATAATTCTTTCATGTTTCTTTACTGAAAATGTATGCTTGTGAATATATTCATGCAATTGATTCGAATGTGGTGCAGTTTGAACTAGAAGATGAATTACAGGTTGAATCCCTACAAATGTTATATTAAAGGGAATCCATGCTTTAGAATCAAGTCATCACCCAAGTTACTGTGAAATGGAAGAACTTCAGCCTAGAGGAGGCTATGTGGGAGATGGAGGATAAAATGCGTGAAACATTTCCTTCTTTTTTCCAAAAGCAAAGGGAACTAAAAGAATAACACCAAGGATGGTGTTTATTTTGAGAGGGGGAAGATGTGATACCCCCATGTTTTTATTTTTGAAAAAAATATTATTTTTAGACTACTGGATTATTTTTTTACTTAATGACTATGGAATCCAAGATTGAAATTAAATGATTATGTAGTTAAATTTTATATGATGAATAAATTATTTCATTTCTGGGAACAAATGGAATAAAGCACACGATTAATAAAGACTTCCTGCTATTCAAGAAAAAAATGTTAAGTGGTCAAGTCCACATATTGGACCTTCCCAAAAACTATCCTAAAATATTCCAGGAAGAAAATACCAATTCAAGGATAGCATAATGGGACAGAAATATTATGCTAAGAACTTATATAGGGAGAATTTCTAAGTTAGGTGAAAAGGAAAAATGAAAATCAAAGTGGGAGAGAAAGTTGTGTTTTAAAGATAAAATAAATACTTTTTATTATTTGAAATAAGAATCATAAGTAATTAAAGGGTACAAACCCTAAAAGTAGGACACTACTAAGGAAAAATATGTTGGTAAGAATTATAAAAATAGATGATTGTTACTCCTGGACACAAGAATTCTAAGATCGGAGAGGGACATGGGGCTTCACTCAATGAACCTTTGACATATCATGTTCGTTCATGGAATACTAAACAATACCCTTAATTTCACTACATTTTATAAAATACCTCTAAAAGTCACATTATTTAACACCCTATCAATACGAACCCATTACACCTTCCCAATTCAAAAAGACCCTATTTCACCATATATTATAGGTATCTATTTTTTCATTCATATTTTTTATACCCTTTTATAGTTTTCATTAAATTTGAGCTCCATTATTTATACCTAACAATATAAAAACCCTTTACCCTTTATTATGTGCTCAATATATTATGTAATTTTTTCCTCAATGTATATCCCCTAATATGAACACACATGGTATCGTATTGCTCCACTAGTGAAGCCCCCATGGGGGGCATTGTTGGCTACAAATCATTGGTTAGGAGGAACATGCTCTCTCTCTAAGTTTTTCCCAAGTGACTTGTGTATTCTCAAATGATTATGATTCTCTTATAATTTAATAAGTTACACTTATTACTGTTAGTTACTACTACAATTATGAGTATTGTTGTAATTATTGAATTATACAAGAGGCTAAATGTAGTGAATAGTCAGAGTAGATTAATATGAATAGAATTGTGCATGTATTGTTATTATAATATGTTTTAAATGCCTAACTTAAGTTGATTGTTTCGATATGTGTGTGTGTGAGAGAGACTTATAGATTCGATTTTGAGAGTTATAAGAGTAAAGCGTCACCCGTTATAATAAGGGGATCCAAGTCTAGCTCTCGATAAAGAATCTAAATAAACTATATTTTTAAGAACTTTATTCTTAGATAAGAATAAGGGTAAGGTTCAAAATTTAAGGCATACATAAGAGGCATGGGATAAAACTAAAAAATAATTACGTAATACCTCCTACGAGAGTAAATTGGAATAAAATGGAAGGAGAACTATACTAATTTCTTGTAACTAAGTATGGATAGGAAAAATAAATTCAAGGAAGGAAACATGGAACAAGTCAAGTAAGCATGAACATTATTAATATTTAAATCTATTTGTGAGCCTAGTTAAGAGTCATGGTTAAGAAATGAGAAAGTATCCTGAAATATTTATGTAAATAGTATTCTAATTTTAGTCACTATATCTAAAAAAATATTTTTAACTGAGCCATCACATAGAAGTATAGTAAAGTTATTTAAAGTACATATTGTAAAATTATACATAGTAGATGTATATGCATATAACTTTCATATGAGGCAAAAAAACATGAATGGTTATGAAATTTCAATGTTGGTGGTAAAGTAACCAAAATAGGTTGTATGAGAAAGAGTAACGATGTGACCAATTAGAAGACACATGTAGAGACCATTTATTAAGTATGAACTCCTCCAGGCAGTTTGCATTGCCATAAAAATTATTACAGAACAGAGTAGTAGGGGGGGCTAATATTTGGATATTAATATTACCAAAAAAATATTATTATAAGCACATTAAGTCACAATATCGATTTATGTTTATCTATAATGGAAAACTTTTAGTAAGTATTCACAATTTAGAAAGTATGACACTAAAATAAATTTTGTAACAGTAAGGGTAATAACCTGTGCCTAATGGCCTAGTTCTAGAAATTGAATGACCATAATAAGGGTATCGATTAATATTAACGTACAAATGATATCCATATAGTAATCTAAATGGGAACATAAAATTAAGCTATGACCTTGTGGCATATGTATTCTAGAAAAGGAAAAGGTATAAGTAAACATTCTGAGCAACCAAATACATGTAATGTGAATACTAGTTTGAAAAAAAATACATACAAAAAATTTGTGTGCAAGGACATGGTTAGCTCAAGACATAAATAAATGTAAAAGATCTTATTCTTATACATAATTTACATCATTTAAACATCATATTGGTCGTGAAGCCTAAAATCCCGTTGAAGGGAGAATATGTCATTGTTCAGAATAAAACAACCTAGAAAAACATTGACATTCTGTTTCTATTGAGGAAACATAGAAAAGACTACCCAAGTACATATATGAAAATTAGTCATTAAGTAAGTGTGGTCGACCTCAGAAAAAGTCAGTTTTAGCATCCATTGACAAAGGAAAATCTCCATAGATGAAATGAAATGGTGCAAATTCACTCCACCAAATGACGTACCTGCAAAAGAGTTAAAACACAAGATTAAACCAAGAGAAAATCATAATTGTGGAGATTATTAATTAATAAACTAAAGAAAGAAATGTATACGTAAGAATTAGAATTATTCTTCGTAGTGCCAATTATCTGCAAGCTACAATAATAATTCATTATTAGTATAGTATTCTAAAAGGGACAAATACATTATATATGAGAAGAAAACAAAGACCTAAATAATAAAGTTGTGTAAGAGACTTTCAAGCCATAACAAGACTTACCATGATTGATTTGAAACAATAAAGTATAAAAATGACAGTGCTAAGATTTAATGCTTAATAACCCTTGGTTAAAGGTGGCAACCCTAAGAACATGGATAGAAAATTACTTGCAATCAAGAAAAACAAAATTAAAAACCCAAAGGATAAAATTTAATAAAAAAATAAAGGGATTCCAAACCTAAAGGTTTACAACCATGACCGGTACATACCACGAATATAATGACAAAAACATTAAGGTGATAGGGTAAAACCGTAAGTCAGAATATGAATAAAACCCAAAAGTTGAAATGGAAAATACATGTAGTTTCAAGGACAAGAAGGAAGCTTTCCAAAGGCACAATGAAGCCATATCAAAGGAATGACATATTGAAACTATGGCTACATAGAATTCCTGCACATTGTGAAGGAAATAAGTTAATTAAATTTCTTAAAGTCATATATAAGAAACCTTTAAAAATATTAGGGAAATGTTAATAGGAGGAGTGATTACCTAGAGATGTGAATGAGGGTATTGTGCTGGTGAAGAAGTACCATAATGAATGTCTTGACATCGTCCTAAAATGACCCCCTTATCACCTACAATTTCCATAAAAAACAAATGAATATATTAAGAGGCCAAATACAAGAGTGAAAGAGAGTTGAAGTATACATTAGCATTAGCATGGTGCCAATTCCAAATAAAAACTTACCATTTTTTCGTTGAGTTAATAGTTGTTTCCTTTTTGTGTGGACATGTCAATGCACGTAGAGAATGTGCATAATAACTTTAATAGTACGGGTCACATGGAAAGAAATCACCTTGAAATCATAGCAAAGCCTATCAATGCTCTAGCCACAAAGATCCCAAGACAAAATGACCAAATGAGATGAAATTTAAGGTACGGAGTGGTAAAGTGGTTTGATTCAGGAAGCACTTTGAAAAGCTGGGGTTGTGCAAATACGGTAGTGCTTTTTCTAAATCATACCAAAATCATAATAAGAAAGTAATATACGGCATAAGAAAAAGGCATAAAGAAGATCAAAGAGAAGGTTCGTAGAAAAGATCCCAGAACCAACTATAGAAGCATACATGCCCGTGCCAGTAGCAGCTTACCTTCGCCATGAATATATTAAGAGGCCAAATACAAGAGTGAAAGAGAGTTGAAGTATACATTAGCATGGTGCCAATTCCAAGTAAAAACTTACCATTTTTTCATTGAGTTAATAGTTGTTTCCTTTTTGTGTGGACATGTCAATGCACGTAGAGAATGTGCATAATAACTTTAATAATACGGGTCACATGGAAAGAAATCACCTTGAAATCATAGCAAAGCCTATCAATGCTCTAGCCACAAAGATCCCAAGACAAAATGACCAAATGAGATGAAATTTAGGGCTTCTTTATCCTATGGAACACCTTTCAAAACACCATTGGATTTCCAAATCAGATCGAAACTTTCAATTCGCAGTTAAACGTGGCAAGTAAGACCATGTGAACGCACGCGACAAGGTTTGGCCTATCAAATGTAACCCCGTGTGCGATGGATGGCACCACAATCCAATTCACGTACCATATGAAGGTACGTGGTTTAACCCATATATACAAATGCCTTAGACCCTTGCAATGAGAAATCTCGTGCATATCCATGGCAAAATTAATTGAGAGTGAGGTGGGGGAGTTCCTATCTTCATTGCGTATACAAGGACCAATAAAAAATGTATAATCCTAGTGGTACATTCATGGGTTATACCACTCTTGAATGAGCTAGGTTACCAGGATTATAATTAGGATAAGTATATAAGTAAGTCCTGAATTCTAACTCATATATCAAAATTAATGGGAATTATTGGAAGTACTCCAAGATTAATTCCACGCATAGTATCTCCATTATAACGTGAGATGATAGTGATACAAGGGAGTTATTTTCAATTATAAGTAACAATATCTAAGATAATGGAAATATTATTTATATATAAATGTTACATATTAGTCTTGGAAATTGGGTGATAATGTTCAACATCTAAATATGTAAAATATACTAGTAAAGAAAATCTAAATAGGTAAAATATCCTCGTAAAGGAAAAAAATTATTGTTTAAGAGGTATGTTAAAAAACACATTACTATAGTTTTTATTACTTTTTCATATTTCTAGTTTATGTGTTTTATTTTTTTATCGATTTATACTAGATCTTGTAAAATATTTAATATTTGGTTTATTATACATTTAATGGAATAGAGAATACATGCAGAGTTATGATGGGGAATAAATGTAAAGTAGTGATAGAAAATAAATGTAAGGTAGTGGAAGGGAATAATTGTTGGGTAGTGGTAAGGAATAAATGTAACGCAATGGTAGGGAATAATTTCTTAGTGGTTTCTAACATGTGAAAATGAAAAAACATAAATTTCTTATAGTTTTATTATTCTTATTTATTCAATGTTAAGGTTTGAAGAAAATAGAGGGTGTAAGTTTTATTTCACTATTATGATGTGCAATTTTTCTAGAGTTATGCTACTATTGAACACTTTTGTTGAGAGCACATAGGCTCTTTATTGTAACCATTTAGTTAATGGTAAATAAACTGAGTGCTCTTTAAAGTATGTTGTTTTCCATGAAATGGTATCCCCTAAGAAATCATGTTGTTAATGATTTGTTGTTTATTTCTAGAGTTATGCTACTACTGAACATTCATGCTAAGAGAGGAGATGCTCTATATTGTAACCATTTAATTACTGAGTAATAAACTGAATGTACTTTAAAGTATGGGGTTTCTTATGAAAGGGTATCCCCCATGAAATCATGTTGTTAATGGTTCATTGCTTATTTCATTTATTTGTAACTGCTTAACTTTATCTGCATGTTATTCTCTGATGTATTTGTGTACAGGGAGTATTTTATACCTCTACTTCCTTTTATTATTGATTACTAAATTTTTCTAAAGAAGGAAACATAGAAACTTTCTGGAAGAATTTGTGGGATTCAGTCTAGAAAAAGTTATCTATGAAACAAATTATTTACTTTAAGGATGATCGATGGTGATTCAATAGTGTATCACCTCAATGCATTTAATACTATTCAATATTATTGTGACCTAGTTAATCATAGTTGAATTGAATATGGAGAACGAGGATCATTGTATGGCCCTTTTGTGTTTTCTCTAGATTCATGAGACAACTTGGTAATGTCCATTCGAAATGTTATAAAGACATTGGTTCTTGATGAGGTCATGGCTCTAATAGGAAGTGAGGCATAAAGTTCCTAAGTCCATTAATGAGGACTTAGATTTTCATAGAATATTAACAAATAAATGCAAGAAGAGAGAATAGAGAATCTACGAGGATTCATACTTATCTTAAATTATAGGAACTTTGGAAAATATTATGAATTATTAAAATTTCAAACATAAAGAATTTGGTTATTATTTTGAAAAAAATAAAATCTATAAGGATATTGTATAGCATTTATATTTTTTTGGCAATCATGATAGTAAAATATTTTAATCTATAAAATGTGTGAATAAAATGGAAATTGGTTTATCGAAAAACAAATAGAAATTTCGCACATGTGCAAGAATGATGATTCAAGGAGATATAATACTTGCTAAGGGTGTTGAAGTGGTCACTTTATTCTAATTGGATGCATGTAGTATTGTTTTTAATAGTTCTTGAATTTCTATTGTGAAGGGGTGTGCATGATCTACACCTTCCCAATTGGAGCCTCCTCAATAGGTTCTTGTTTCATATTACAAGTTATCTAAAGAGAATACAATGTTATGGTACCAAATAGTGGGTCATATATACGAGAAGAAGGGCTTACAAGCCTTGAAAAGGATAAATATTGTTGATAGATTGAATGATTATGCTCTTGAACCTAATTTTTGCAAGCACTACATATACGAAAAAATCATGCTCAATTGTGTTCTACTTCTCACAAATCTCTTATGTTGTTGGGATTAATTCATTATGATGTATTTGGTTTAGTTAATTTTTCTTTAATTTATAAGGGTTTGAAGTATGAGACATTAAGAAAAACATGGGTGTATTTTGATACAATTAATATAAAGTTTTTAGTTGGTTTAAGGATCATAAATACCTCTTAAAAAATTATACTACTAGGAAGATTAAGGTGTTGAGGAATAAAAATGGTAGTAATTGTTTTTCTACAAATTTCGATAGGTTTTCTAAAGATAATGGAATTGAAAGGCATAATACAACTCCATATACCCCTCTTGTAAATGGAGTTATAGAATAGATGAATAGTACATTGATGGAAAAAGTTAAGAGCATGCTTAATAAAGTTTGCTTAGAGAAGAAGTTTTATGTCGAATTGGTTGCTACTATGTTCTACTTGCTTTTTAGGTATCCCAAATACGATCTTGTGGATAATACAATTATGGAAGTCTAGATAGGAAAGAATCACTCACTTTTGATCTTCATGTTTTTTATTGTAAGGCATATGCTCATGTGCCTAAGGAGAATTTATTGAAGTTGGCTAATAAGTCTATGAAATGTATCTTCCGTGGCTATGTTACTAATGTGAAAGGTACAAAATTTGGGATCATATGGCTAGAAATCCTTTCCATATTGAGAAATTTATTTAGGCCTTTCCCTTAATGGTGCAACTAGAGTAGGATGAAGTTTGTGGTGAAACTACCACCCAAGGTTGAGAAAGTCGCACCATAAAATGAACGAGAAGTTCACTATGGACATGATGAGGAGGAGTCTTTATAGAGTTTAAAATAGGAATAAGAAAATCAAACTTAAACTTTGAGGTCCACTTGGCAATGAAACAAATCCAAGAAGTATAATTATAGTTATTCTAATTTCAAATATGTATTTTCTTTATTTGCTAAAACTAGTGAGCCTAGAATTGTGAAAGACACATCAAACATGGAAGATAAGAATTCCTAGAGATCATCCATGGATGAGGAAATCATTACACTTAGAAATAAAAATACATGGTACTTGGTCCCAATGTGTGATGGATGGAAACCCATTGGATATAATTGAGTGTTGAAAAATAAGATTGGCTTAGATGGAAATACTAAAAAGCACATGGCAAGGTTTGTTTTAAAAAGGATATTTCCAAGTTTAGGGGATACAATTTGGTGAGATATTTTCCCCACTTACTAAGATAACATGTATTATGTTTCTATTAAATATAATAGCATCCTTTTATTTATATATATATATATAATAGGTGGATGTGAAAAAAAAAAATCCTACATGATGTCTTGAAGTAGGAGATCTATATGACACAACGAGAGCACTGTGTTGAAAAAGGTAAAGAGTTATTGGTTTGCAAGTTAAAAAGAATCTATTGTCTCAAATAATGTCCAAGAACATGGTACAAAAATTTTAATTACTTTGTGTTGGGACTGAGATTTATGAGATCCAAATCAAAACATTAAATCACAAACCAGATGGTGATCATTTCCTTATTGTCAAATTCTCTGTGAAGATGATGAATTATTCTTTAGTAATAATAAGGATGTGATTTGTGAATTGAAGTCTCATCTTTTAGTACAATTTGATATGAAGGAATTGGGGGATACAAAATATATATTAGGAATAGAGATCATGAAAGATAGAGAAAAAATTACATTGGTTGAGCCCAAGTATGTATGTAACCTTTTCTACAACATTTTTACATGGAATTATGTAAACTATTGATTATTTTGATTTCATTTGGAATTAAGCTTTCAGTTGAGGTATGTCCTACAATAGTTGCAAAGATGGAGGATTGGATCCTATTTCTTATGCTATTGCAGTTGGTGGTTTAATGTAGGTATGTCATACAACACTTGCAAAGATGGAGGATTAACTTCTATTTCTTATACTAGTGCAGTGGTGGTTTAACGTAGGTATGTCCTACAATACTTGCAAAGACGGAGGATTGGCTTCTATTTCTTATGCTAGTGCAGTTGGTGGTTTAATGTAGGTATGATGTATACTAAACCAAAATTTTCCCACATAATAGGAGCCTTGATTTGATTCATGGCTAACTTTAGAAATGAAAATTAGGATTCAATGAAGAGTGTGTTCAAGCATTTGTGAGCTACCTTTGAATATTCCCTGTTTTAATCATACTAATTTTTTATGGTATTCATATTCTATGGATGTAGAAGGGAGGAGATCTATAAGCAAGTACTTGCTTCAATTCATTGGTAGATTAGCAAGTTGGATGAGTAGGCAACAAGTTATGGTCACTTTGTCCATTGTAAAGGAAAAGCATATGGAAATTTCTCATTCCTAGGTCATTTAGCTTATGAAACTATGTTTAGAAGTAAGGTTATGCCAAGAAGATATTATAGTTCAATGCGTGATACTAACAATGATATTAAACAATGTTTAGAAGTAAGTATAAGTTATGGAGCTATTATAGTTCAAGGTGAACATGATAGTAATAGTTCCATTTCTGTAATGAAGAACACCTTTCATGCAAAGGAAAGTTATATAGATATCCAACTCCATTTCTTTAGGGACATATTAGAGGATGGAAATGTGATACTAGATAAATTTGACACCTTGTAGAAGGTTGTAGATGCATTAAGGAACTTTGTGACCATACATAAATTCAAGAGGTATTCTGAGTCTTTTGGCCTTATTGTTCCTAGGACTTAGCCCACATCTTGATTTATTCTCCCTTGTATCCTTGCAAATTTTATTAAAAGTGGGAGAATGTTGGAACAAGTGTACCATACACCTTGCAATGATGTACTAGAGTATGGATTAAGAACAACACTAAATTAGGGAATAAATATAGAATAATTACAAAGAAGAAATGGACATTAGTTGCGAATGAATAATACTTGAGTAGTGGTAGGAAATGGATGTAAAGAAATAGTGGAGCATGACTTGTTTGGCATGTAAACATGGAAAACCATAAATAGTTTATAGTTTCTATATAAAGGATGTAAGTTTTAAGTTTTATGTTGCTATTATATTACTGAAATTTCTTTCAGATGGCAAAAAATAATATTCTATTGTAATAATTTAGTAATTAAATAATACAATGTGTACCTTCCACATAATTATAGCTAAAAAGTTTTCACGATGTTAATTTTTATTATTTATTTAATTTATTTGCAATTGTTTTTTTTAACCCTTTTTGCACATTCTTTTCTTCTAAATTATTGATAAATTATAGTCTTGTTGATCTTCTTTACCTTCATTAGACTGAAATTTCATAAGTTTTATGTTATTATTAAACTACCAAAAATTTTGAAGCTGTAAAAGCTTCATCATGACGTACCCTTGGACTTTACGCAAAGGCTAGCCTCGTTATACAAACGAACCATACCATGATAAATGACCACACTCTTGTTGAGAGTACTAGCTCTCGTTACGATAGAAGGATGATTTGATGTCGTACAAGCTTCATCATGCGCGTAGCCTTGATTCTATTTATAGGATGATTTGATCTTGTAAAAGCTTCATCATGGGCCTAGCCTTTGACTTTGATAAGAGATTAATCTAGTAGTATAAACGAACCATGTCATGATCGGAGACCTAGCTCAAACGTGAAACTCCTTATATACGGAGACGAGGCCAAGATCAATGGTCAAAGAGAAGCTCACTAAACAGAGCATACGATTTGCAATTGGCGCGCTATGCATATAAAGCTTTGTTAATGCACTGCATGTGGAATCTTCATCTTCATCGAAAAATCTTCATTTCTTCGTACTCTACTCAATCTCCTCTAGCCAAGGGACGAGCAGGCATGTTGTACGTGCTCGACGTGCCAACAGTTCAACGGATTTCAACTAACAATCGACAGAGATAACCAATCACGGTCCCAACTTCCTTTTAAGTACTCGTTGAATCCACATGGAGCAATAATATGAATAACTGTTTACTCAGCAATGCAAGCCCATTCATACTGTCTAGCATGCCTCCCCGTCAAACTTTCGCTGTCATTGCTAACCAGCGTTGAACGAATGTGTTGTCATTGGTGACGATACACTGTCTCTAAATATCATCACTAAATAAAAGTATTTCCAACAACTCCAAAGGGATTGCACGAGCTCCACAAAATTCCAAAAACAACAGTTTCACTAGTAATGTGGACCTTATTATTAAATATTATGAGGTAGATATTCTTCGATTGGTTACCCTCAAGTTAGATTTGACGAATAATTCGACATGTGTCATCTCAAAAATTAGTTGTGCCAAAAGTACACAGAATTTATCAAAATTTTATTGGAATTTGCATAATTTTCTGGTCAAATTGGAAGGCTGGGTAAACTAACTGTCAAACCTATTCGCAATTTCCGAAGATTGATATATTGTAACGCAGTAGTCTATAAGGCGATTTTTTGAAAGTCTTTCTGGCGGATTTTTCTGGTCAAAATCTGGCAGCAATTCATTGGAATCCCAAGTTTGATAGCTAGTTTCTGCACAATCGATGGCTCCCAGGGTTTTTCAGGGCGCTGAATCCAAATATGCAGTTAAAAAACCATTTTAACTGCTAACAATCAAGATTTAACCTCATTTCTTCTGCCGTATTCTGTCACCGGAATCTCCAAAAAGTCGCATTATAGAACACTCCTATTGTAACGATCGTCGGGAAGGGTTCGATTCATTAATTTTCATGATTGACGTTGCAAATTTTCAGTGGATTGGGCTTGACTTGATAATTGTGATGTTTTCTAGTATTGTGGTCGAGGTAGGGATGGTAAAGCTTTTCACTTGATGCAAGAACAGGTTAAAATTCGATTTTCAGAGGTAAACAGATTTGACCAAAAAAATTGGCTTTCATTTTTATAAAAGCATATTAATTGAAGACTTAGCAAATTATTTTGGAAAGGCTTTTGGCTTTGGGACATTGTCTTTTGTGTATAATAGAGCATTAAAGTTATAGGATAAAAATTTGAATAATGGAAAAATGGTAAGATAAAATTATATTATTTGAATCATGGAAAAATGATAAGATAAAATTATAAAATTTTATGTATTTTAAGTAAGAAAATATTAAATTTTTAATGATGATGTATTAAGTTCTATTTTTTTTAAATTTTAATAAATAACCATTTGTCTTTCAATCAGTTTAATTTTAAATAAAAAAAAAAGAAAAATAAATATATAAAAAATATTAATTAATTTAAATCTAAATGAAATTAGATACATATTTTCATATTTTTCCTAATGGTAAAGAAAATAAAGAATAAGAAAGAGTAGAAGATACGGAATGTCTGATAAGTAATCATTATAACTCTTTTCAAATCCAAGTATATATTACCGTTGGTAATATGTTAACCTTAAATTTTTTGAACTTAAAAAAAAATATAAATATGCATTGAGTTTATGATCCTCGAATACAGGGACGGATATTCGTGTTTTGGATAAGATTCCAGAATTTTTTTTAAGGAAATTTAAGTTTTGTTTGAAATATTATTTTATTAAAATGAATTTTATCTATTTATATTAATATTAAATCTGTGTTGTATAAATTTTAATGCCATTAATAAATATTGATGATGATAAGAGACCAAAGAGAATTTAATTTTTTAAAAATTATTGATTGATGGTTTTGTTAAAAATTCATTTAATGGTTTTGAAGTTGTTGATTCACAATAATATATAATATAATTAATAATAATAATTAATAAAATTATAAAACAATTTTAACATATTTAGAGGTAATTAAATTCAATTATTATAAGAAATATTTTTAGAAGTGTTGGGTGAATTTTAGGGGTAAATATTATGAGGTTTGCTAATTTTTCATGTTTTTTAAAAAAAAAATTGTCAATTTTTATTGTCTTAAATAATTCACCTAAATTTTATAAAAATTTATAAAGATTAGGAGTTGTCTATAATGCGACTTTTTGGAGATTCTGGTGACGGAATCCGGCAGAAGAAATGAGGTTAAATCTTGATTTTTAAGCAGTTAAAATGATTTTTTAACTGCATATTTGGATTCAGCGCCCTGAAAAACCCCTGGGAGCCATTGATTGTGCAGAAACTAGCTATCAAACTTGGGATTCCAATGAATTGCTGCCGGATTTTGACCGAAAAAATCCACAGGAAAAGCTTTCAAAAAGTCGCGTTATAGACTACTGCTAAAGATTATATGAATTCATTAGAAATTTGAATAGTTTTTAAAAACCATACATTTTTCATATCAAGAACCAATAAGATTCCTTAAATTTTTTAAACTTTATGATAAATTTTCATCTTTAAAAATTTTCTTGAAATCGTTAAGGCTCTTAGATGAGACGACTATTTTATGATAAATTTCCATCTTTAAAAATTTTCCTGATATTATTATAGCCCTTAGATGAGAGTCTTGGCTAATCTTCAATTGAAAAAGGATGGATATATTTATAGTGAAATACATCAGTCCGTAGGTTATGAGTAGTTAGTAAATGCTAGCCACCTTTTCTGGTACAACTTTTGCAAAGATAGGTAAATTTTTTAGGCCCCATGCTTTAAGAACTATGATTTTTATCCCACCTTACCCATGGCATAAAAAAATGATCCTTAGACTCCGCCCAAAGGAATCTTAGGCACAACTTTCACATCTTCTTTAGAATGTTTTTTGGGATCCATGTGATAGCTATCTAGTAGGAAAGGATTGCTTCCAAGACTAATTTGATGAGAACCAGTCTCCATGCTCGAGATAACGATCTCACAGTCCAACATTTAATCACTTTTCAAATTTTGCTAATAACCAAAACCAATCGTCTTTCCTATAATAATTAGGTTTCAAATGGAAACCCTGATACTTTAAACCATTATTGAGGGTGGTGAAATTAAAAGACAACAAGTTTTGAGTGGATTGGAGCTACATCTCATCCAATATATATTTCATTAGTGATGATTTTACAATTTTGATTTCCATGCATGTGGCTCTTCTGAATAAGGACAAATATTGTTGTAGAAAATATAGGGTTCTTCTTGAGCCATCACAAGAAAACCAAGATGTCATTGACAAATAGAAAATGAGTGATTACCATATTCCTAGCCACCACAGTGCCTCAAAACGGCCCTCTCTCTCTAGCATCTAATAGTATCTAGTTGAGACCTTCAACTATAAGGAGAAACAACAAGGGAGAATGGCGGAATCCTTGGTGCAATCCTCTTTGAGCAGAAAAGAAAGGGGAAGCATATCTATTGATGAAAACAACAAAAGAGCTAGAAGAGAAAAAACTCATGACCCAGGTGATGAAAGGCACCTCAAAACCTATGTGTGTTAAAAGGAGGTAGAGAAAGATCCAACTAACACAATCTTAAGCTGTTGAAATTTTGATCTTCAGAATGATAACTTTAAGCTCATTTGTTTTAAGACTATGAAGGCTTTCCTATGCCACCCTGATTTCCTTGTGAATATGATGACATTCCCGAAATCCAAACTATTCCTTGGAAATGACTCTTGAGAAAATATGTTTTATCCATTGAGCGATGATCTTTTTAGTGATCTTATAAATCAAATTACAGAGAGAGATAGACCTATCCATTGAGTGATGATCTTTTTAGTGATCTTATAAATCAAATTGCGGAGAGAGGTAGACCTAAAGTCATTAAAGGGGTTGGGGTTACTCTCCTTTGGAATCAATGCAATAAATTAGTATTGAAAGAGGAAAGCACCTTCCTTGTCTTCCTACGTTCCTCCACTACCTTTTGCAGATCAATTCTAGGAAATCATAGAGGCTCAGGAAGAAATCTACTGGCCACCCATCTAGATTGAGCTCTTGTACTTTTGGAAATTGTGGAGAACCACTTGTAATTTTCCCTTAGAAAATTCCTCTATTAAACTTTGATTCTCCTCTTCCTCAACAAATCTAGGGAATAACTTGACAAACCAAATCACATTAGCAATGGATGCTCTCTCGTGAGCCTTAAAGAGATTTCCAAAGTGTTTCTTACCTAAATTTTATAGCTCCTCAAAGGTGGAGGCAAAACCACCTTCTTGGTTATTTAATTTGCAAATGTTGTTGCCAATTTTCCTCCCCTTCACACAGCACTAGAAAAAATTTGTGTTTTCATCCACCACATTCAACCAAATGTCTATACTCTTGAGCCTCCAGGTTGCTTCATTTTCTCTAATAATTTACTTCTTATATCTTAAATAAGAAGTAGCCTAGACTTTGAATTATCATTAAGGTACCCCCTACACTCATATTTTCCAAAGTCCGCTATTTCCATCTCAACATCCTTAAGTTCTTAAGCATCCCATCTTCTCTTGAGAGTGGTCTAGTTCATTCATGGCCTTATTTAACTTGGGAAAAGTTTTGATAAAATTTAACTCCGATAGAGAGCCCCAACTTAGGACCAAAAGTGACCCAAGTAGATTTCACCAAGTCTAGGTATTCTTCTTATTTAAACCATATTGTGTTAAATTTTAAAGGGCTTGCTAGTTTTTCCCCGTCCCTTTGATTTCCAAGAATATAGGGTAATGGTGAGATTCACCACCATGTATGACCCATTATGACATTAAAGACACCATTTACACCAAATATTCATACAAAAGAAAATGGTCGAGTCTTTTGACCACTCTGCAACCCTCTATTCTATGATTTCTCCAAGTTGTAAAGAATTTTTTCATTTCCATATCTATCAAATTTTCATTAATAAAAATATGCTCGAATATGTTTGTAATGGGGTTAGTTATTGTGTGGGGATCCCAGACTTTAGCCACCACTAGGGAGAAGTTGGTATCCCCTCACAAAATAAAATTCTCAGAGGGGAGTAGATGCTTTGGAAGAAGGGATTCACGAAAAGTAGGTCACCCCGAGAATGACCCATATATATTGACCATACTGAACTTCATATCTAGTTCTAAATCAATAAATTCCATACCCAAGGTTGCATCCACTCCCCCTTGCTGTACAAATTTTAGTTTTCGAGGTTTCCATCTAATGGCTAGACCACCCAATGGCCCATGGGAATTTGAATAAAAATAATCCCATCCTCTTAATAGTTCCTCAAAAAATTTTGTAACCAGGGTACCATCCCCCAAGGTTTACTAAAGTAAAATAATGTAAGGGGAGAATAAATCCGCAACCCTTCACAAGGCTAGTTTTTTAGAGGATTTGACAATTCCCCAACAATTGAAGGATTGGATAATCATAAGGGCACCCCACCCAACGCCTTCACTACTCTAATTGACCCAATGATGGATTTTTGCTTCCCAACAACCACATCTAGATGAGCTTCGACTTGGGTTTTTTCTAAGTGATATTTTCTACCCCTCCCTTTCCCCTCCAACTATATACAAGATTTCCAAGTCCAAGAGAGGGAGGGTTCATTGAGCTATGATCTAGGCTCAGACAAAGAAAATATTTAGAAGATGAGTTTGAGGAAACATAATTATGGCTCTCTCTTATTGAAAAAAAAATCTATGAGGTAATCAATGAGGTGGTGGGAAATACACAGGGAGGAGGAGGAAAGGGAAATGTCATAAGAAGAATAAATTTTAGTTTCACAACCAATTGAGTAGTCTCATCCCTTTCCCAAATCAACAAATGAATCAACTAAATATGATAAAGGAGTTGAAATTGGAAAATCATCTATCCACCAAAATGTGGAGTGGAGAGGGTGACTCAAACCTCTTTCCCTCCTCATGGTGACCCGACACTTCATCATGAACCATGGAACTTGTAAGGGGGTACCTATATCCTCCTTATGGCTAGCAGGCCAAACTTCTTTTTTTGGAGAGAGGGTCATCCCTGATACCTTTGTTCCCATGGAAAGGAAGGGATAAATCCTTCATGATGTGCCTAGCCTTATGGCACCACCTACATTGAAATGGATTCCCCTTGTAATATGAAATCTAAAGGTGGGAGTATTTTTGCCTCACAATTTTCAAATTTTCCACCAATCCTTCGCTTATGCCAATATTAATCAGTATACAGGAAACTTCCTAACCCTTGTAGAATGGAATTCCATTTCTACATCACAAAACTCCCCCAAATAATTCTTCATTTCTTTGAATGCCTCCCAAGACCATAATTGCATGGGAAACACTAGAGAACAAATCCAGATGGATGATTTCTCCAAGATATAGTTCTTTGTGTCAAACAGTGGCAGGCACCTCTTAAATGGAACTAGGGTTGAGTTCATTTCCCATTTTTTAATAGGAACCAGGTTGAATTCTCCCCGGAAAAAAACCTAAAATAGAACCATACCCTTGCTAAAGATGATATTGAAGGCATCATCTAAATTTGTTGTCCCCATTTTTTATTTTTGCAGGCCTTCAGAGATGAAATTTGGAAACAACTACCCCTAGTGCAAACCACTGTGGCCATATTAGAATTTGATTTAACCTCATGCATCTGAATATCACCACCAAACACCATTATATTCCCTCCCTTTTTTTGTATGGTGTACTTAGACTTATTCTTTTTAGGCCTATTCCTAGGGTTTTATTTTATCCACTTGTTGACAGTGTTGGATACCACCAACATACAGGGGATCTCTCCAATGTGAGGTCCCAACTAAACCTTACACCATTTGGTGTAAGATTATCATCCGTCTATATGATTCAACCACCATTGGAAATGTTTTAGAGGTACGCCTTGGTTACAACACATACACAAGAGATCACAAACACCTCTTTGGCATAGAAAGTATGTAAGAATTGTGTGATACCAAATGTAGAATGCTTAGGAAACTTCCACATTTGGTAAAGGAAAACAAGCCTACGGTTAGGGAAGTAATATTATTATCTTAAGGGAGACCCACAAGCTAATGAGAAGGGCTTGTTGATTTACCTACAAATTATTTCACAAGGTAAACAAAAATCATGAAAGAATAATATAACTCATTCAACAATAACCATATCTAGGAATAAAAATATTTCATTAGTCTAGTATGTATTAAGCCAACATATACCAAAAACATATAAAGAATAGTCTTACTACATTCATGATACATGCATGAAGAAGTGTTGACTTAAAGAGATTCTCATTATTAATGGAATGTTCCAAGTACATTGTTACATAGGTGAAACACTAGATCCAATAGTGGAACATGAAGCCATAACTTGCTTCTCCAAAGAATGATTTATCTCCTATGCAATATGAGAAAAGCCAAGCCAAAACTATAAGAATCCCAACCCATTACTTGAGTTATGAGGATATATTTATAACAAATGATAATGACTTTTTATTTTCCTCATGAATTTTCAACTTCTATAACCTATGGGCTTCCATACAACCTTCCATATTCTATAAATTACCACATGCAACAAGAAAAGTGCATGCATGAGTTAAAGAGGGCACAACTATTCATGTCTACAAGGTGCACTCAATTGGAGGGCAGACTAACTGAGCATGAAGAAGTGTGCTCCACCAAGACACTTTTCTTCAACCCAAAGGAGTGCGCTCAGCAAGGAGGAAACTATTCATTATCTTGGAGTGTGCTTTACCCAAAGAAAGTGCTTTTCTTTGATTTTATGTGTCTGTTGCATGGAAAACAAAGCTATTTACTAAGTCAAGTAAATTTATGCCTTCCCCTATCTTTAGACAAGATAACACATGCACTCTCAAAGATAAGGTGATGACATTTAGAAAACATTTTCTTAGGAGGATGTGAAAATTGGAGAGAAAACAAGGATAGACAATCAAACAACATGATG
>APFE031394198.1:13444-68920 GCA_000404065.3 Pinus taeda | reverse complement strand
CCTGCACACTAGTTTCTCCTTCCCTTTTACCTCATATCCTTGTGGTTGCTACATATATATCTCTTCCTCCAAATCCCCATGGAGAAAGGTTGTCTTTACATCTAGCTACTCAAGATGAAAATCTGCAACTACTACTAGACTTAAAATAGTTATGATTGAAGTAATTTTAACAACAGGAGAAAATATCTCATCAAAGTCTATACCCTTTTCTTTGCAAACCTTTTCACCACAAGTCTAGCTTTATACCCTTTTTCTACCTCCATCTTCTTCCTTCAACTTGTAAACCCATTTATTCTACAATGTTGTTTTACCTGCATGCAACCTGACTAAGTCTCAAGTCTGGTTATGTGCTAAGGAGTCCATCTCTTCTTTCATGGCTTGCTCCCACTTCTTCCTAGTTTCTACCTGTACTACTTCTTCATAACATTCTGGTTCACTAGAATCAGTCAACAATACATAATATAATGAAGGAGAGTATCGTTCAGGGGGTCTAATTATTCTGGTAGATCTTCTAACACCACTTTCAGTTGTTTGAGGTGCTTCTTGTTGTTGTGGTTGTTGTTTTAGATGTTGATCATTATGATTTTCAGGCACCGTCACTTTTTCTGTGATCTCGTCAAGCATTGTGTATTCTCTGTTTTCTTTTTCCTATGCCGTTTCCTGCAGCTGATCCTTATACAAAACCTTTTCATTGAATATGACATCTCTATTCCTAATGATTTTTTGTTTTTCATAATCATAAAATTGATAACCAAAATCATTAACACCATATCCAAAAAAGGTACGTTTATTTGATTTTGCCTCAAGCTTTGTTCTATTTTCTTTATTAATGTGGACAAAGGCTTCACAACCAAAAGTCTTTAAAAAAGAGTAGTTTACCTTTTTACCTGTCAATGCCTCCTCTAGAATACCACCATCCAAGGAACATGAAGGCCCTTTGTTTATTAGATAAACAGTAGTATCTACAGCATCTGCCCAAAATTGTAAAGGCAATCCTGCATGCAATCTCATGCACCTTGCATGCTCCATGATTTTCCTGTTCATCCTTTCTGACACAACATTTTCTTGTGGTGTTCCTGGAACTGTCTTCTCTATGCGAATTCCATTCTCTAAAAAGTACCTATCAAACTCTTTGCAGCAATATTCACCTCCATTGTCTGATCTAAGACACTTCAACCTTTTTCCTGTCTCATTTTCAACCAAAGCTTTCCATTTCTTGAAAGTATCAAATACATCAGATTTATTTCGAATAAAATAAATCCAGGTTTTTATGGTTGCATGATCCAGGTGGATCTTCAGACACCAGTGGCATGGAAAAAGCTCAAAATTCAAAGTGTCAGAAATATGATGAACTTAACATCAGATTGAAGTGCTCATCGCCCTGATTCCAACGATGTGAACGGCACTCCAATCCGAGTTTGGATGAAGGAGATAGAGGCAGTCAAAGTTGAGTTGACTTTTTGATGACTATGCAGGATTAATGAAGGCACAATTTGGAAATTTTTTGGTGGATGGAATCCGGCCAGATTCCAGTAAAAATTATTGCCTCCTTAAAATGACTCCTTCGGTCCAAAAACTGTATTTCCAAAAATGCACATTTTGTTTTTATTAAACAAAAAAAAAAAATTAAAAAAGGGGGGTGGTTGGCCACCAACTCCGCCACCCCAACTCGTAACCACACATAACATATTGTATTAGTGGAGGGGCGGGCCAGGACCCCTGGCCCCTCCCATGGACTATTGAAACCAACATGTAAATGGGAGCGGAGTTAGGTGGGTCGACCCTTGGGGCGTGGACCCAACCCATCCAAACACAAAACAACAAAGAATCGTGGCATGGTGGGCCAACCATTGGGGCACGAACCCAACCACACCAAAGGAACTCACCAACCAATGAAGACAGGGGAGACAGGTACGGGGGGCAAGCCTCCCAAGGTGGGCCCGGCACAACCCATAATATAAAAAAAGGGTTTTTTTAAATGTAATCTGATTCGATGTATAAAAAATGAGGAGGCAGGGTTTGATCGCCTAACCTCCTCCCTATTAACCGGGATCCTTAACCAACTCAACCAACCGCCAACTTGGAAAAATCCGCTTGCCAATTTTTATTTAAAACATAGTTTGTCAGTGCACTTAGGCAGAGGAGGCAGTGCATGCAGTTCGAGGCAAAATTTTGCAAGAGGGCCGAAATTTCACTTTGTCAGATTCTGACAAATTTTATATGGTTTTAGCATTTCTCGATGCCATGAATGCAATGGCGCTGTCCATTTCTCCATCAAAGTTCTGCATTTTTCATCTTCAGTATGGAGGTATAAAACTCCTTTTTTTGCAACTGATGCTTGTACTCTTCTTTCTCATGCCACTTAATGAATGAAGGCCTCCCCATTGATCGAGCAGGGCCCGGAGACGTAGTCCAAGTCAGACGAACTCCGTTATCAAGTTTTTTTGTCTTCTTTCATGCGTTATGTGTTTCTCCTCTTCTCTCATGTGCACATTAAGCTTTCTATGTTAAGCTACAATTTACGCATGTAATTCTTTAACACATCTATAAGCAAAAGATATTGGATCAAGTGGTATCGGAGCAGGTCTTTTTAGATGTGAATTTCATGTTTGTATGCTAACAAGAAACAGGCTCTGAAGAGGCAAAGGGAAACTAAAGTCTTTCGATCCTGAAGCAGGACGTGCACATCGAAGGAGAAACATGGCAGATGAAGATGCTTTTCATGAAGAGGATTTCAATTTCCGCAAAACCTTCTATGCAATGGTAGAAAAGGTAGGTTAGTTGCTTTCAAGATTGGAAAAAGTAGAAGGGAAAAAGGCAGAAGAACAAGGTTCAGTGCATGGAAATGGTGAAGAAGAACCCCATCCTTCTCCTTCCATGAGTGAAAGCTCTTCTTCCTCTCATCATCATCATCGTATGAATTCAAGGAATGCATCTAAGAAACCTTTCTTTAAATTAGATGTCAAATTTGATCTTCCCATGTTTAACGATGAAAATAATGCAGAGAAGCTTAGTAACTGGATTAGGTACATTGAAATCTACTACAGGATTCAGTAGATAAAAGAGGATGAGGCAAAGATTCACCTAGCCTCTCTTCGGCTGAGTAGCACCGCTCTTGTTTGGTGGGAGAGCAAATTTCGAAGCAGTAAAAGTGTGGGTAATCTTCTTTCCTCATGGCCTAGTTTCATTTATGCATTAAAGGAACAATTTTATCCCTTGGGTTATAAGTAAAAATCCTTAATGGATTGGCAATACTTAAGGCAAGGCAAAGGTTAGGATGTTCAAAGCTTTACCGAGGAGTTTAGAAAACAAGCACTTAATTTGGGCATTGCACTTGATTCACCTGAAGTAGTAACTAAGTATATTGGATCATTACATAGTTACATTAGACATTCATTATTATTGTTTGAACCTACTACCATTGACTCGACTAGTGTAAAGGCCATTCATCTGGAAAATAGGGGAACACCTGAACGGGATTACGACCTAAAGAGAGCTACAGCGGCCAAGAGAAGGGGAGAAAAACCCTCTTGTACACATTGTGAAAAAGAGGGTCATGATGAAGAAAATTGCTGGAAGTTGCACCCCGAGCTGAGACCTGAAAGGAATGACAGAAAGGGGAAGTAGAAGGTCATCACCACCATGCAACAAAACCAAGGTTCCAAGTCAAAGGAAGATGAGAAGGTCGCAGCTGCAGGATTTTCATGAGGTAGGCCCATTGACTTGGGGTCTGATTCCGGTGATGAAATGAAGTTTGCAGCCCTTGGGATCGCAATAGGAGGACCCATAGATGTGGGGTTTGATTCTGTCCATGAATCAAGGATTTCAATAGACATAACGAAAAGGGCACTCCCCACAGTAGGACTCCAAGAAATTGAGGAGATCAACCACCGCATCTAAGCAGAGAATGTTGAGCTAAGGAGGCCTCTACAAGAGGCAAGGGAAGAAAAACAAAGATAACTACGCCAGTTGCAAGCCAAGGATGAGGCCTTGGAAAAGTTGCAGCATCGCTATCCGGAGGTAAAAAACGATTCCTCAATTTCATATGATTTTCATGATGATGAATTCGTTACTTTTGAAAAACATACTACAGGGATTGGATCCAAACTATTGAAGAAGATGGGGTATCAGGGAAAGGGCCTTGGCATCAAAGGCCAAGGCATTGTAAACCCCATCGAAGTCGAGGAATTGTCATGTCGTGCAGGACTCAGATTACCAGAAAGGAAATGGGAGAAAGCTCCAATATAGCTAGTATCCATTCAACGACAGACGATGAAATTCCCTCCTCACAATCCAGCAATAGTGGGGGCCCCATAAATACTTATCGGAGGAACACCAGGGGAAAGCACCCCAAGGCAACCTCGAAAGTTTGGAGGAAAAAGAATCGTTGTAGCCATTGCAACAAAGAGGGACACCAATAAACCGCATGTCCGATGCTCCATGCTCTAGAAACATCTCTGGAGAAGCCGAAAGGTGAACATGTTCAACAAATGAAACCACCCCATTCACGGTTGTCTACTTTGTTAAGTTGGTTTTTCGAAGGTAGTAGCTCGTTATGGACACCATTGTAAATCATACATTGCAGGTAAATGTAAAAGTGATGGTGTGTTTCCTATCACTTCAAACCGCAATGATGATATTTTGGGCTTTCTTTACTAGTAGTTGAGGTATTGATTACTTTTTATGTAATCCTTGGCCAAGGAGTGTGTGCTATAAACTTTTGGCAAGGAAGGGTTGTTAAGTCATGTGTGGTGTGCATGATTGCAAAAAATGTACTAGTTTTGCGTGTCGGTGATCAAAAGTGTGGGTTGAAAGGACACAAACAGTGTGCTAAGTGTAAATGCTTTTAGGGGTCCAAAAGTTCCTCAGTGGGGAGGATTGATCCAGGTGGATCTTCAGACACCAGTGGCATAGAAAAAGCTCAAAATTCAAAGTGGCATAAATATGATGAACTTAACATCAGATTGAAGTGCTCGTCACTCTAATTCCAATGGTGTGAATGGCACTCCAATCCGAGCCCGGATGAAGGAGATAGAGGCAGTCAAAGTTGGGTTGACTTTTTGATTATTGGGCAGGATTAATGAAAGCACAATTTGGACTTTTCCGAGGGATGGAATCAGGCCAACTCCAATCAGATTCCAGGCAAAATTGTTTCCTCGTTAAAATGACTCCTTCGGTCCAAAAACCGAATTTCCAAAAATGCACATTTTATTTGTATTAAACAAAAAAAACATAAAAAAGGGGGGCACCCCAACTTGTAACCACACATAACATATTGTATTAGTGGAGAGGCAAGCCATGACCCCCGGCCCCTCCCACAGACTATTGAAACCAACATGTAAACAGGAGCAGAGTTGGGTGGGCCGGCCCTTGGGGCGCGGACCCAACCCATTCAAACAAAAAACGACAAAGAACCATGGCATGGTGGGCCGACCCTTGGGCATGGACCCAACCACACCAAAGGAACTCACCAACCAGCGAAGACAGGGGAGGCAAGTACGGGGGGCGGGCCTCGACCCGACCCATAATATAAAAAAATGGTTTGTTTAAATGTAATTTGATTCGATGCATAAAAAAGGAGGCGAGGTTTGACCGCCCGACCTCCTCCCTATTAATCAAGATCGTTAACCAACTCAGCCAACCACCAACTTGGAAAAATACACCAGCCAATTTTTATTAAAAACACAGTTTTTCAGTGCACCCAAGCATAGGAGGCAGTGCACACAGTTCGAGGCATAGTTTTGCAGGAGGGCCAAAATTTCACTTTGTCAGATTTTGACAAATTTTATATGGTTTTAGCATTTCTCGACGCCACAAACGCAATGGCATTGTCTGTTTCTCCATCGGAGTTCTAAATTTTTCATTCATTTTTCAGTATGGAGGTATATAACTCCTTTTTTTTGTCACTGATGCTTGTACTCTTCTTTCTCATGCCACTTAATGAATGAAGGCCTCCCCATTGATCGAGCAGGGTCCGAAGATGTAGTTCAAGTCGAACAAACTCCATTATCAAGATTTGTTGTCTTCTTTCATGCGTTATGTGTTATTCCTCTTCTCTCATGTGCACATTAAGTTTTCTATGTTAAGCTACAATTTATGCATGTAATTCTTTAACACATCTATAAGCAAAAGATCTTGGATCATTGCATCATCAATAAAAGTAACATAATAACAAGAGCCACCAAGAGATGATACCTGAGCAGGTCCCCATACATCTGTATGCATAAGCTATAATTCTTCGCTCTTCTTTTCCTTCCCAACTTTGAGGAATTTGACTCTCTTCTGTTTTCCACAAACACAATTTTCACAGAATTTTAAATCAACATGCTTCAAACCTAGCAACAAATTTCTTGAGTGAAGAATCTGCATCCCCTTCTCACTCATGTGCCCGAGCCTATGATGCCACAATTCTGTATCTTCTCCTGTAGAGGTTAAAGCAATAACAGAATTAGAAATACCATTGCATAAATACAATGTACCAACCTTTTCTCCTTTTTCTCTTACCAGGGATCCTTTAGTGACCTTCCAGGTTTTATCTGTAAAAGTAATCACACAACCTTCACCTCCCAACTGCCCTATTGAAATAAGATTTTTCTTCAGATTTGGAACCTGCCTTACCTCCTTCAATAGCCATTGATTTCCATTCTGTTGTTTTATGAAAACTATACCCATTCCAATTATTTTACAAGGTTTATCATCACCCAATCGAACCTGTCTAAAATCTCCTTAAACATAATCATGGAATGTTTCCTATCGGGTGTGGCAAGGAATGAGGCCCCTGAATCTACCACCCGAGCATCAATAATATTTTCTAAAGAAAGAATCAAAGCATCTTGCAACACATCACTTGTTACATTCGCTTCATGATTATTTTCTTGTTGCGTGTCTCCTTCTTTTCCCTTCCGAGATTTGCAATCTTTCTTCAGGTGTCTTTTCTTCCCACATTTCCAGTACACTATCCCCAATCTGGACTTGAATCTTCCTTTCCTTGACTCACTGCGATATCTAGGGCTCTTTCCTCTTTCCATTTTTCTTCCCCTAGTCTCTGCAGTCAAAGAATTACATGATGTCTCACCAAATCTTTTTCGTCGCATTTCCTCACTAATGATTGCACCGACAACATCATCAAACTTTAAAGTACTAGATCCAGAGACAGAGTTTCTAATGGCCATAACTAAACCATTCCAACTTTTTGGCAACGAGCACAGAAATAACAAAGCCTTAACTTCATCATCAAAAGTAACCCCTACAGAAATTAATTGACTAGTAACTGTATTAAATTCATTTAAATGATCAGCAACAGATCCAGCCTCTGACATTTTCATATTAAATAAACACTTCATAAGAAATACCTTATTTAAGGCAGAGGGTTTTTCATATAATTTGGCCAATGTTGACATTAAACCCTCTGTTGTCATTTTCTTTGAAATATTAAACACTACCGACACCGCTAGGCACAGTCGCATTGTTCCAAGTGCCTTTCTGTCGAGCATATCCCATTTTGTGTCTGTCATACTCGTCGGCTTCTTTGCCTTTCTGCTCAATGGTTGGTACAGATCTCTCTAATACAGATAATCTTCCATCTGCATCTTCCACAGCTGGTAGTTTTGGCCGTTAAATTTTTCGACCCTAAACCTACCATCTTCCGCCATTGCTCCCACTTGAACCAAGAACCCTTCTCTCCTGCGAGTTTATCAGCCAAATAGACCTTCAGCTTTGATACCAGTTGTTAGAAAATTATACATTACAGAGAAATGGAACACATAAAATATTGCAAAAATATACACACAGAAAATGCATAAAACAAGAGAGACACTGATATACGCGGTTCACCCAGTTTGGGCTACATCCACGGAGAAACAACCAGTCCTCCCTTTTATATTATCCAGAAAACTGAAGAGATACAACCTACAGCAGATCCGATGTAATTCCATCTTCGCTCTCAGTCTCCTCTCTTTTCCTCACTCTGAATACAGATCTACATAGACGCAATACAATTCCCTCATATATAGCGAGGGGTTGCTTTCTAGGGAAAAAACCCTAAATTAAACATAACTTCTACTGTCAGATCTCCGCCTAATGAATGGCCCAGATTGACTACGAAATTACAACATTTCACAAGGCAATTTTACATCTATTTTTAGCTTCGAGGGCGCTATCCCTAATCCCCTCACCAAGGGGGGCTCCCAAAGGTCGTAGTCGCCCCCCCTGCAGCAAATATTTTACGAGCGACGTTGCCACCCCATTACGAACTAGGGTCCAATGCAGTGATACCTTTGAATACAAAAGATAATCAGGCTCCACACCTAACACCAACAACTTTGGAAAATTCACAGGTGATGGGATGGACTCAGCGAAGCTGATGATATGAGATTTCTTGTTCAAGTCTGGGAGGTGAGGAGTAACCAGCTTCAGAGTTGTGCGTGGGAGAGAGAGATTTTGTGTTACTGCCTTGTTGACCATATGATAGATGTGTGGGGTTGAGAGGACATTCAGCTACAAACAACTGGCAACCCTTCATCTAGCGCCATAAATGTTGACAGTGTTAGACCCACCAACATTTATTGGATCTCCCCAGTATGAAGTCCCAACTAGACCTCACACCATTTGGTGTAGGATTCCCATCTGGTACGATGGACCAGTTGCCATTCTCTTAGAGATTTGTGTTAGTTCTTGTTGTTCAGCACATGAGAGTGTTATGCTTGTAACCTCAAGAAAGCGAGGTGAGTGTGCCTGGTGAGTGCTTAATGTAACTCTATGTCTAGGTTCTCTTACTGTCAAAAGGGGGAGGTAAAAGTGAGCTTATTGATGAGAGGGAATAGTCTCAACCTAGGAAGAAACACTCGCAAACAACAAGAAGGGTATGTCCAGCATCTACAGAAATAGTCCACGGCAGATGCAGTAGTCGTGAAAAACCAAATATCAAGGGAAAATGAGTACACCATCCAGCAGAATAGTCCACACGAGGGTGACAGTCGTAACACCAAGAAATACACAAATATGGCTTGTCTAATTTATGGAGGAGTAGTCCACACAGACAAGACAACAATGATAAACAATAAAACACATCTTCAACAATATGAGTACTAAAATAATCAAAGTAGTTCAACTATCTTAGTACAGGTTAAGCAAACATGCATTACAAACATTTAAAGAGTAGTATTACGATACAAAACATGCATGAAAATGTGTTGGCCTGAGACAAGCTTTTGAATTAAGCAAAAGATCCAAGACACATTTGTACACTATACATCACTATTCCTAGTAGTGGGACATTAGAGCCACTCCTCGCTCCTCAAAGAATAGATTGCAGACTCTCAAGGCTATGTGGGAGGAGTGAAGGTGAAAAGTCCTTTTCTCATACAATGAGGGGGTATATATAGCCAAGGGGGTATACTAGCCCTTGTGACTCTTCGACTTCCTTCATGATTGTTTGACTTCCTATGACTTTTCAACTTTACATGACTCTTCAATTTCATATGTGGGTCTCTTGGACTTTCACTTTACATTACATTGATTACAACAAGTATGGCCCAGAGTATTGATGTGGTCGAGACAACTCATGACACAAATCGACATGACACTACTGACATGTACTGGCTAACTGTGGTGTCTGTGTTGCATTGTTGTGCTGCTGAGTGATGATATGCTCTCGGTGTAACATGTCTTCACCTTCGCATGGAAAAGTGTGTGGAATCTTTAATGGTCTTGGTCTTTTCTTGATGGTGCATGTGCATGTATCCATTTAACTCACTTGCTCGATGTGCTTCATGTGCTCGTTCGACCATGAGCAAGTCTTCTAGCATGTGCCTCTTTTCCATCCCATTCGTTGTCGTGCCATGTCTCATCAACGTACATGTTCCTGCAATAACTCCTGATGAGACGACATCAAATCCAAAAATTTCCTATTCTACCATGATGCATTGTTTTCCATTTCAGTGCAGGTGACCGGAAGAGGGACAAGGCATAGAGACTATGGGAGCATAGCACATGCTGGGATGCGGGGCTTTGCATCACTATCAGGAGAAACTGCGCAAATGTCACTGGGAGATAGATTTTTCACAATCCAAGATAGTAGTGACAGTTGCGGGGAAAAACCCAGCTGGAAGACAAAACTGTACAGTTTCCGAGAGGAAGGCTAGGCAGGGTGTCAAGGAGTTGCTAGGACAATCTGCACAGTTTTTAAGAGGAGCACTAAACAGGTCACCCAATTAGGATCTGCGCAATTTCTTCGGGGAGGTGTTTCCGGGAAAACTAGTGTCTTTTCGATCTACTAGTTCCACTAGGATTGGCAACTATCCTAGAAACAAACAATCAAAGCAATTTGTGATTTCCTCTATGTATGATAGATAAGAGAGAAGCAAAGGAACCAACCTGGATCTTTCGCTTGAGTCGTTGCTTGATTTCTCTCTCCCTTGATAGAGTTTGCAACTCCTCTTCTACTTGTCCTGCTTAGAGAATATCTGTAGAGACAAAGTAAGAAAACACCATCAAAGCATCTTGATCTATTATATCATAAACAATGCAGAATCAGAAATACAATGATCATACAATGGCATTCACAAATACACGATTGTATGGAGGAAAACTCAAAGAACTTTATTAAAATAGAAGGGAGAACTAGAACCCAACTGTCTGATCTAGCATCAAAGCCCTCTTCACATCATGAAAAGCAAGATCACCCAACAATACAATGCTCTTTCTCAACCACAAACTATCAGCACTTCCTTGCAAATTACAAAATTCCAGCCTCTCAATCTCTCAGATGAGGGATCCATTTATAGATGTGTGCAAGGGTGTGAGTAATCTCTAGGTTTTTGATTAGTGTCATTCCACTTGTTGTTCTTGGTTCCACTTGGAGATTTCTTGGATCTCTTACTCATCCCTAGGCGAATTCAGAGAGGCAAGTGTCATAAGAGAAGTTTCTAGAAGATTCCATGAGCATCCACTTAGCAAACTATCTTGGATATTTGTCCATCCTCGCTCATCGCACCCTACAGAAGGCCTCATCAGTATGCATCGCACCTGGCTAGTGTTGCAGTCAGTATGCATCGCACCCTGACAATGGAGTAGTCAGTATGGTCCTGTTTTGGCCAGTTTTGAGTGGTTTTTCAGGTGGAACTTCTGGGGAATGATGTAATCAGTTGACCATGATCCTTTACAGTATGAAACAACACTTTTAAGGGTTAAAGAGCCCTTATTTTATCGACATATAAGATTGGGGTTTCAGTGCCCAAATATGTCTATAACAGGAGGACAGTGTAAGCAATAAGAGGCACTAGCAAAAAAATAATAATAAAAAATAAAAATAAAAAATCGCAGTTTTCCATAGGAGCACAAAGTCGGGGTGCAGAAGCTACTGGTCAAAACTACACAATCCTGAGAGATTGTCTGGGCCTAGACAGTTATGTGCAATTTTTGAGTTGATTGCAGAGCAGGGAATAAGGGTTGGATAGGACATCTCTACGCAATTATGGAGTTGTTTGCATAGCAAACAAGAAGGGCTAGCTATCAGGACAACTCTGCGAAATTCCTAAGTTGTTTGCAAAGCAGGCAGGAAGGGCTAGCTGGACAGCTCTATGCCTTTTTTGAGCTATTTGTAGAGCAGGCAACATGGGAAAGACAGGAAAGCTCTATGCAATTATGGAGCTCATTTCAGCCGAGGGTCATGGCTCAAGTTATTTCTCTGATTGACCAACAGGAGACCTGATGGGAGATCTTGTGGGAAGCGCAAAGTGGATAGGCTTATGGGACAACTTCTGGGTAGTTCTTCGAGTAGGTCAGTTGGCTCATTTCCATAATTGTGCAGAGAAAGCTACCCGAGGACAGCATCAAGCTCTGTGCATTTCTAGGCAGCAGTGCAAGGTCACTGAGATCGAGTTGTCCAGTCAACAGATTTTCAGGAAATTTGGCTGTGTGAAAGCAAGTGTACTCATGCAAACATGACAATGTGATCACACACTCAGTACGACTTGACAACAAGACACCTCAAACCAACAAGACAAAATATGCTCAGTGAGACTGACTCGAAGGTTGAAAGCGACAAGTGTGACAGTTGAAATATGTCTTCGAACGACTATGATGACACTTGTGCGACAATGTTTACAACTAGTGTGTGAGTTCGACTGATGTCGACTAATCAAAAACAACTCATACACACAAAGATAAACCTTCAAAATGCCAGAACAAAGCTCGCAAGCATGATCTAGCGATCAACATGCCAAAAGACGAATGGTGATCGATCAAGCGAAAAGGGTGTGAAAACTCAACAAGAGATCATGGGATGAGCCCGAGTGTTTGTGCCCATCAAGTTAAAAACCAAGGAAGGCTCTGAAATTTGGATGCAAGCCAAAATTTTGAAGGGTGTTTCAACCACTACAACAAATTGTTATTTGGAAGGGGCAGAGCACTTTCTTCTTTCACGGGCTCGTTTTTATGGATCTGAAGTATTATGGGGTCTTTATTTTTATAAACATACCAAATTACCCAATCACCAGCCAAAAATAACCCATAGATTCTTCATCCATTTGATGATCATGATATCCCTCAAAATCATCCCATTCTTCATTATGCATTTGATTTTGGCTAAGCTACAGTTCAATGTCTTTTTTGTTAAGCGGGGAGGACGCTTCCTCTTTCATATTTTCCCAAAGAATGCTATCTAAGCCCTCCACTATATGATTTTTATAAAATACTTCAAGGAGAAGGGAATCCATAGGGTTCTTGTTATATTCACATTTCATATTATAGAGCCTTTTAGATTGTTCATATAAGTGGGAGAAAACATCTTCGAAGTCATATGCACCCACAAGTTGCTTGCAAGATTAATCATATTCCATCATCCTTTCTCGTAACACCTGGAGGCTCTTGGAGTCAGGATCTTCTTTATCATCCTCGGAGGACATGCTTTCCAATTCATAAGTTTCTTTTTTGGCACAATCCTTGAGGTATTCATCAGTAACATGATCTTGATAATTTGAGAAAGGAACGGGATATTCTTCCTCAAGCCTATAACCATATTCAATAACTTCCTCTTCCCAAAAATCCACCTCTAATATTGGGCATATGTCTTAATTAGTTTGAAAATTTGACCCTTCATGTAAGATGAAGTGTGCAACCAACATTGAGAGAGAAGGAATTCTTTTAGGCTCACGTGACTCCAACCAATCAATATTTGGGGCAGTGGATAGGACAAACAATTCCATTTGGTCACAAGATTTATTTATATTTTTCCTTGAAACATACCTTATGAACCTTACAATGTGATAAGTTGTGGAATGGGGATTCCCATCGAACATTGGCATATTCCAAATGTATTCTAGTGCGGGATATTACTAGGTCCCTATCATATTTATGGCGGGAATATATGTGGTCAACGTGTTGATGAATATTTAATGACATGGGAGTCGCAAGGGTAAATGAAATTGCCTTGAAAAATGCTTGCTTCACCCTACAAGCATTGACCTTAAAGATCAATGAAGAACTAGGGCTTCATTCTTCCAATGGAGTCACCAAGAATGATATATCGATATTGTCATATGGGGAAGGCACACATCTCATGTCCTCAGCAATGGCACCAAAATTTTACCGCTCAAACTAGCATGGGTCCTAGGAGGGGATCCTATAGAGTAACTACTAGGTCAAGTGGCAACAATGGAATGATAGCCCACAGTCAACTTAGCTAAAGCTCCCTTCTCTATATGGAATTTCACCAATGGGAGGAGTCCTGATATGAGAGGAATCACAAGAATAGGTGGATCAATACATGATATGGGGTGATTTCTAAAGCCTAATCACAAGAGAGGTTCAAATAAAGGGCTTGCTTGCTTTGGAAGCTAAAGGTATCCTTGATCTAGGAATCCTAAAGAAGAAATGGCTTCTATGTAATCATTGTGGAATGTGAGTCACCAAGTTGTGGGACCACAAAGAACCTAAGTGGGCCCAAACTAGGTCAATGTTATGGATTTGATCAACAATAGAATGGCTTGACCAAGCTAGGGGGAAGAATAGGATCAAAGGGGGGATTTTCTTTTGAAATTCAAATGCAATGATCCAAATGAGGACACTAACCCAAAGCAACCTAGGGGGAGGAATGATCCTTGAGCTAAGGTTTGCAATATCTCGAGATTACACCATTGGATTGAGCTCAAACTTGGAGGACCCCTTGAGAAGACCCCAACGGAGTTGTGGACAAATTTACAAAGCCTTTTGATGGCTCCAAAGGATTTCACTTGATGCCCCAGGAGAGCTTCAAGGTTAGGCCTAGAAAGAGGGGATAAAAAGGTGAAAAAGAAGTTTGTTTAAGTGACCACCAAGGACTATACTAGCGCCTTGTCTTACAGAGAGATGGAGTCAAGGTGATTTCGAGATTTGGGGAAGCTTTCACCCAATCAAGGAGACCTTAGACAGCTTCGCATGACATCTAGGGCATCAACTCGGCTAGAAAGAATATTTATAATTCAACTTGCAAGATTTGATGACTTATCAAGGTAATATCAATCAATTTTAACATCTAGTAACATTCATTAACCATACATGACACATGTAATATAGGCAACACATCAAAAGTCTAAAATTCCATAGTTTTGAATTACTTTAGGGCAATTTCAGATCTAGAGAGTGAAAATCCCATACGCCATTCTTGTGACAAGATGAATGTATAGATAATCATGAAAAAGAGCACTTACATGTATAGTGAGTATATCCAATCATCAATTCAATACCTAATTTGAAGCTCGAAGATCAAGAGATAGTAACCAAACATCAAAATTCATCCATGAAACCAAACTCGTCCTCCAAAAGGGAATGTGAAATTCTCACAAGAGATAATAATCCAATCCAAGTGATGATGAGAGGAATGAATGATCCTCTCATCTATTTATACAATCCATAAGGGAGTTCGAATAGCCTAAATGAGCCCCAAATAATAAAATAATGTGCAACAATAACATTCCTTGGTGACAAGCCCACCAAGATAGCTCCATGATACAAAATAAGCCTCTCAAAAGGGAAAAATAGTAATATAATGAATCGTTGGGCCCTTGAAGAGGCCTAGTGGAGTACCAAAATGTGCCAAGGTGAGAGAATAGGCTCCAAACATAGTGATCAAGGGGGTGGCCCATCAATATCCAAGCAAATCAACTATGGCACCCTCAAGTGGGTCTAGGGGCACAATTACATCCTCATGGGTCTCCAAGTGGGTTGATAGTGTATGTATACCATTTGTAAGGGCTAGAATGATGAAATAATCCCTCCCTTTGTCTCCCATGATTAGACACATCCTTATCTGGGTTGTGGAACATCTTCCAAGCGTATGGTGCAAGTGTGAAGTCGGTTGGGCATGGTGGTCCAGGTGCATCATGCTCATCCAAAATGTGGAACATGAGGAATCAATGAATAGTGTTGATGGATCCAGGAAGTGGCAATCTGCTCTCTGTTATGGTGAAGGCCCATGGATCTCAACGCTCACCCTACAATTGCCAATGTGATCCCCTAGAGGGCTTGGACTCCATATGGGGAGACCAAACCCCAAATGGAAACCCACTTGCAATCTTGTATAAGATCCAATGCGTCCTCTTGCCTTCTAGTACAACAAATAATTAGAATAATGGAGTAAAAGAGCTTAAAAATCATGGAATCAAGTGGACACTTCATAATGGCATGCCCTTCCATAGTGAGCTTTAGCATGTACAAGTGTCTACAAGCTCAATAAGGGGGTTAACCAATGACCCTATTAAGTGATTTATACCTATAAATGGGGTGACATGTGCATGGGACATCCACCAAATGGTAGGTGGCATGTGATATAATGATGGAATGGAATGGGTCATCAGGGGAGGGCTCCAAGCCACATGCCACACTACAAGGGTAGCTATAAGAGGGAAGCCTACACTTGAGTATATGGATATAGGAGAGAGCAATCATGGTACATGAGTTACCCCTACCTTTGTTTTTTCACCCTTATTCATGTGCCTTTTGCCTTTAATCAGTTTTTCATCATAACTGCTTGGGACTCCAAGGGATGAGAGCATTATGTGTATGATATAGCAACGAGCACCCCCTTAAGGTGGGACAGTTCATCACCCACCTAGGATTGGGACAATCATGGGTTCCTAAATTATGTAAGGGGCCAATATGAGGGTCCCTAGGAACTAGGGTGATGGCCATAATGATTGGGGTAGAGCTCATGTTTGGCTTTTGCCCACATGCTAAATTTGTATGTCTCTGCCATGTTTTGCATTTTATGGTACATTTCCTGCGGAGAGTGACCAACTTATTTTTTTCCTTTATTTTTTAGTTTCATCAACCTTTGGGGAATTGTTCCATGCCCAACCCAAGGTTTGGACATGGGGAGGGGAGGAGTTAACTCCTTATGGACCCAGTGGACAAATGTGGACCTAGTTGCCAAATGTGGACCCAGAAGGGAAAGATGACGAACACGGTAATAATGAGCGGAGCGGAGTGATGTATATGGAGTTGGGAAGCAGGACCACGCGACCAAAGTTGGGCTTTCCCATGTAGTGTCACCCCTAAAGCTAGTGGCCAGTAACAGAGATCCCACGGGACTAAGATACAATGTTAACCATCAAATCAGGCATAGGAAAAAAGAGTACAGACCTAGCCCACTCTTTCCACCGAATCCCCCCACTAATCCATGCCCAAAAGTGTCCATGATAAGTAAACAAAAATACCCAACTACACAATGAAAGGCCATACCTTCAGGTTTGGAGGGTCCACCTTCCAACATACAATCATAACAAAGGGGCAAGGGACCACATGGCTGGCTCAAGTGGAGGAGATAATGGCACATCGATCTATTTGGTGGCTGCAAGGGGTTGTTGGATATCGACTGAGGGTCATCTAGGAGAAAAAATTTCTCCTATGGATACCACCCACGAATGGTGGGTAACATCTAGCTCTAACTAGGACATGAGCTCTCAGAAGAGTGTTTAAACGTACTCCCCTGGGGAGGTCATGAGAACACCAACAAACTCTTGGTACCTTAAACATGTTACCTGCACATATCAAAGACCAAGCACACGGGGAAGCATGTTTTTGTGGTGTCTTATGGTCACCCATGCTTAGTATTAGGCCATTAAATCTAAAAGAAATAAAATTTATTCCAAAAGAAATTTTAATCTAAATGTAACTTAATCTACAATGATAATATCATATGATGTTAGTTCTAAGAAGAAAATCAGCATGTAATGCATCCTACTCTAACGTGCATAGGACATTATGTAAGCGCGAAGTATAATCATAGTTCCAATGCACTAACATGTCAATTGATCAATATAAAAACACATCCTTCTATGAATATTTATGCAACGGATCCTAAAACAAAAATGACAAGAATAATATGAGGGATTACAAGGGGCGAGGTGGGAAAATAAGAGACCCCTATGTCATAAAAAGAAATCCTGGGAGAAGGGAAAGATACCTATCGAGAGGATTGAATTTGTTCCTCTAACCAGAAGATTGAAATGTTAATGATCAAGAACATGAACCTTTGGTGAAGAATTATCTTGGGCCTATCATCCTCAGGGTAAGAATGAATGAATGACTCAAACACATTTAGGATGATATTATCTCGGCTATTGGGAAAACAAGAGGTTGAATCATCATTGTATTTGGGGAAAAACCATGATGCTTCATTTTTCATAGGGGAAAATAGCTCTTCATCAAAACTAGGGCAATGAGCCTCATCACAAGCATCTATCTCCAAGCTAGGCAACAAGGGGAGGAATGCTCAAACATGAAGAAAAACCCTTTATCAGTGGCATAGCTAAGGAATCATTTTTCTCAATCCATTTGGCACAAGGACTATCAAAATTATCCAAAATGGTGGAGAGTTATTCTTTGACTGAATTGTCATCATCTTAGAACATGAATAAGAGACTTTTCCAATCATTAGGAAGGGCTTTAGAAGTACCAACATTAAAAAATGGAAGGGGAAGAGAACTTTCTTCTTTTAGGGGCTCATTTTTATGGATTTGAGGTACTATAGGCGTTGGATATGTGTTATATTCTTTCCACGACTAGCCCCGAAATAAATTTTTTGGGGTCTGAGGCAACACCTCGGAAAAATTTTATGGGTGGTTTCTGCGCATGGTTTTGGGCATGATGGTTTTCTGCCCATGGTATTTTGTAGATCCGGTCAATGGAACTGCAGTTATGTTCTGATCCAGGGTTAATGGATTGGGGTTTATGAATGCTTCGGCATGTATAAATGTATTCTAACATTGAAAGGAATATAATAAAAAACCAATCCGGTAGTCCCGGTTTTGGGATCTAGAGGAAAATCTCTGCGTATATTTGTTTTATGTTCTCACCATTGTATATTTTTATGTTTTAAGAATTTGTTTGCAGGTAATTTATGTACAAGGTTAAAACCTACAATGGGGTCTTTATTTTTATAATCATATCCAATTCCCTGATCAGCAGCGCAAAAATCACCCATAGATTCTTCGTCCATTTGATGATCATGAACTCCCTCATAATCATCCTATTCTTCACTATGCATTTGATGTTGGCTAAGCTTCAAACCAATGTCTTCTTTGTTATGAGGGGAGGACCCTTCCTCTTTCATCTTTTCCCGAAGAATGTTATCTAAGGTCTCCACTACATGAGTTTGATAGAATACTTCAAGGAGAAGGGCATCGGTAGGGTTCTTGTTATATTCACATTTCATATTATAGAGTCTTTCTGATTGTTCACATAAGTGGGAGAAAACATCTTCAGAGTTATATGCAGCCACAAGCTACTTGCAAGATTCATCATATTCCATCATCCTTTCTTGCAACACCTGGAGGCTTTTGGGTCTGGATCTTCTTCATCGTCCTCGGATGACATGCTTTCCAATTCATTAGTTTTTTTTTCGACATTATCCTCAAGGTATGAATCAACACTTGATCTTGATAATTTGGGGAAGGATCAGGGTATTCTTCCTCAAGCCTATAACCATATTCAATAACTTCCACCTCCCGAAAATCCACCTCTAACATTAGGCATATGTCTTCATTAGTTTGAAAATCCAACCCTTCATGCAAGAGGAAGTGCACAACCAACATTGAGAGAGAAGGAATGCTTTTAGGCTCAATGAATCAAGCCAATCAGTGTTTGGGGCAATGGATAGGACACAATTCCATTTGATCACAAGGTTGAGTTATATTTTACCTTGAAAAATACCTCATGAACCTTACAACGTGATTAGATATGGAATGTGGATTCCTATTAAACATTGGCATATTCTTCATGTATTTTGATGTGGGATATTGCAAGGTCCATATCATATTTATGGCGGGAATATATGTTGTCAACATGTTGATGAATCTTTAATGACATGAGAGTCACGAGGGATTTAATGACTTATCAAGGTAATATTAATAAATTTTAACCTCTAGGAACATTCATTCACCGTACAAGACACGTAATATATGCAACACATCAAAACTACAAAATTCCACAATGTTGCATTACTTTAGGGCAATTTCAAAACTAGAGAGCTAAAATCCCATACATCATTCATGTGACAAGATAAATGTAAAGATAAACATGAAAAACAACACTTACATTTATAGTGAGTATATCCAAGACATAATTTGAAGCTCCAAGACCAAGAGATAGTAATCAAACATCAAAATTCATCCATGAAACCAAACTCGTCCTCCAAAAGGGAATGTGAAATTCTACAAGAGATACTAATCCAATCCAAATGATGATGAGAGGAATGAATGAACCTTTCATCTATTTATACAATCCATAATGGAGTTTGAATAGCCTAATTGGCCTAATTGAGCCCCAAATAATAAAATAACATGGAACGATAACATTCCTTGGTGACAAGCCCACCAAGATAGCTCCATGATACAAAATAAACCTCTCAAGAGGGAAAAATAGAAAATATAATGAATCATTGGGCCCTTGAAGAGGCCTATTGGAGTCCAAGGTGTGCCAAGGTGAGAGAATATGCTCCAAAAATAGCGATCAAGGGGGTGGCCCCTCGATATCCAAGTAAATCAACTGTGGTACCCTTAAGTGGGTGTTGGGATACAATGACATCCTCATGGGTCTCCTAGTGGATCAATAATGTCTGTATACCATATGTAAGGGATATAATGATGACATAAGCCCTCCCTATGTCTCCCATGGTGAGACACATCTTCATTTGGGCCCTAACACATCTACCAAGCATATGGTGCAAGTGTGAATTCGGTTAGGCATGGTGGTCCAGGTGCATCATCCCCATCCAAAAGGTGGAACACGAGCAATCAATTAATAATTTTGATGGGTCCATGAAGTGGAAATATGCTTTCTGCTATGGTGGAGGCTCATGCCTTTTGGCATTATGGTACATGTGTTGTCCTTGATGGCAACCCACAAACAGGATAGTTCAAAAATGATAGAGGGAAACTCACATTGTAACAGGTCTGTTCAGAGGTAACAGAGTAATGGCACAGAAGAATAGGATGATGGGACAAAGGACTACAGATCAGAATCAAGAAATTGAGGAAGGAGGATGTTTTAAGTTGTATAAGTTGGTTAACCTAGTCTAAGTCGCATGTACACAGAATAAAAGGCGCGTATACGTATGCACACAATTTTACAGAAAGAAAAGTGTGTATGGGATGGAAAATTAAGGTTATAGAATACCAAGGGTCCATACCGTGATATTAACCCACGATATTGAGTGGAATAACGGTTACTTGATCCCGTCTAAGAATATCATAAGTTCTAAGTGTTGTTTTGATGCATGGTATTGAAAAAGGCTCTAAGTATATAAGGAGGAGAAAATCAAAGGGCTAAGTGTGCAAGTGAAAGGGTTTTTCATGAATACTTCTATCTAAAGTATAGTTTATGTCGTAAGGGCTATGGTTATGATATAGAACTGAAACATCTTGGGCACCCATGTATATAATGTTGGATCAGGATCATGAGACCTGAAATGACTTATCATTGTATGATCTGATAATAGATAGTCTAGATCTGATTGCTAACACATGTTTTATCCTTTATAGGCTATGATATGGGTATATTTGAAGTCTTAAAAAGTTGTGAAGTTATAAGTCATTATTTACATATCTATACGCAAGTTCGCCTCAGTGAAGGCACGTATACACGTGGATTCGACACTTCCAAGTAGTTTATGCAGAGGAAGGGCTGCTTGTTCAGAAATCGTTGATCTATCTGATCAGCATTGTTGTTTTATTGTTGTTTGTCAATGATGTCTTCATTAGATCTGAAGTAAAATTGATTATATGAGGAGACTGAGTTTGCTTCAGTGATTAACTGAGTAAGAAGGGTGATATTTGCTTCTATCTGTTTTTAACTCTGTAATATGACAGTGGATCTTCATAATGTCTTTGGTTAGTACAGTTTTTGGCTCAGAAGTTTTATGATTCAGTATCTTTAGAGGTATACGCAGGTTTGGTTACAGAAAGTAGTGTATACACGCAGGTTGTCCTCATTGAAATAGCGTATACACTCTGACATATGGTTTTTAAGGTTACAGTGGATTCTGGTTGTTGATGCAGTATTCTGGTTTCATCTTTGTGTTCTGGTGACATTGATCTGACTGTTCAAATTGATTGATTGTGTTTTGCTTCAGAGTTGATGGGTTTCAGTGATTGGTTGATGCAGTTGTATTTAATGGTTGTATTGCAGTGGTGATTGATTTTGAGCTTCAATGTTACTGATGGGTTTAGTATGAAAATTTGATGAAACTTGGCCTACATATTGTGTTGATGTATACCAGAAGCAACCAATCTGAAAATTTATGAAACGTGGTCCCTGGAGAAAGAGTGAAGGTGGTAGCCTTTTGTAGGTCAGCGCCTACACACTGGTAAACATATCAGCTAGTACAAGAGCTAGGGGGTTGGAGCTCCCTTCCAGTATAAGCTGGAAAACGATTGAAGGTTGTAGCCTTCAGTGGGTAGATGCATGCGTACTAGAAAAATTTTGCACCAATACAAAGCTTGTAAACACTTTATAATAAGAAGATTGAACGTTGAAATGACAACAGCAGTGGTTTTTTTCCCACATTCGATTTCCACCTGAAAAATTCTGATGTTCATGTGTGTTTCTTATGTGTGTTGATTTATTCTATTTTTACTGCATTTGTTTACTGCTTAGTAAATGCATCACTCTTATTTAAGTTCAACAGACAATGAATTAGTTGTTTTACAAATTTATTATATATACACTAGTTCCATTCATTATAGTCGCGGACATACGTTGATTGGTTTCTGTAAAATAGCGTATATTGTTTGAAAAATAAAAATTATTATTGTGAAAGTTTAAATACTGATTCACCCCCCCTCTCAGTGTTTTTCCCAACAATGGCTCTCAATGCTCACCCTACAATTTCCAATATAAGCCTCTGGAGAACTTAAACCCCGTATAGGAAGACCAAACCCCAAATGGATACCCACCTACAACCCTGTGTAAGATTCAATGTCTCCCCTCGCCTTCTAGTACAACAAATCATTAGAATAATCGAGTAAAAAAGTTTACAAATCATGGAATCAAGTGGATACTTCATAGTGTCATGCCCTTCCGTAGTGGGTTTTAGCATGTATAAATGTCTCCAAGCTTAATAAGAGAGTTAACCAAGAACCTTATTAAGTGGTTTCTACCTCTAAAGTGGGTGAAATGTCCATGGTATATCCATCAAGTGGTAGGTAGCATGTGATATAACGATGGAATGGAATGGGGCATCAGGGGAGGGCTTCAAGCCACATGCCACAGTACAAGGATAACTATAATAGGGAATCCCACACTTGGGTATATGGATGTAAGAGAGAGCAATCATGGTACATGAGTTACCTTGGCCTTTGTTTTTCCACCTTTCTTCATATGTGTTTTTCCTTTGATCGATTTTTCTTCATAACTGCTCGGGGCTCTAAGGGATGAGAGCATGATGTGTAGGATATAGCAACGAACACCCCCTTAAGATGTGGCATTACATCGCTAACCAAGGGTTGGGACAATCATGGGTTCCTCAATGATATAAGGGGCCAATATGAGGGGCCCTAGGAACCAAGGTGATGGTCATAATGATAGGGTAGAAATCATGCTTGGCTTTTGCCCACGTGCTAAATTTGCATGTCCCGGCCAGCTTGTGCATCTTATGGTACATTTCCTATTGAGAGTGACCAAATCATGCTTTCCCTTTCTTTCTTAATTGTGTCAACCTTCGAGGCATCATTCCAGGTGTGACCCAAAGTGTGGACATGGGGAGGGAAGGAGTTAACTCCTTGTGGACTCAGTGGGCAAATGTGGACCCGGATGGGAAAGGTGACGAATGGGCCATAATGAGCGAACGGGAGTGATGTATATAGAGTTGGGAAGCGGGACAACACAAACAAAGTCGGGGTTTCCCATGTAGTGTCACCCCTAAAGCTAGTGGTCAGTAATGGAGATCCCACGAGATTAGGATACAGGGTTAACCATCAAATTGGGCAGAGGAGACGAGTACGGACCTAGCCCACTCTTTCCGCCAAATCCCCCCACTAATCCATGCCCAAAAGTGTCCATGATAAGTAAACAAAAATACACAACTACACAATGGAAGGCCATACCTTCGGGTTTGGAGGGCCCACCTTCAGATATACAATCATAACAGATGGGCAAGGGACCATATGGCTCGCTCAAGGGGTGGAGATAATGGCACACCAAGCTATTTGGTTACTGCAAGGGGTTGTTTGCTACCAGCTGAGGATCATCTAGGAGAAAAACATTCTCCTATGGATACCACCCACGAATGGTGGGTAACAGAACCTTTGTCACACAAAGCAAATACACACCTGAATTGACCAGGGGATTCAATATGAATGGATGTAAAGCAATATCTACACCATTGGAACAAAATATTAAACTCAACAGTGATGATAAAACAAAATAAGTGAATGGCACATTGTATAGACAATTGAGAAGAAGTATGGATTACTTAGCTACAACTAGGCTAGATACTGCATATTCAGTCAGCATACTTAGTCAATTCATGGCTAAGCCACACGAAAGTCACTGGAAAGTAGCTGAGAGAATCCTTTCATATTTGAAGGAGAGACTAAAAATTTTGGTATTGAGTATGCTTATAATTTGAATATAGAGTTGACAAGTTATTCAAATTTTGATTGGGAAAGAAATCTAAATGACAAGTCCACCTTTGGTTATGCATTTAGTATTCGATCTAGTATTGTGTCATGGAGCAGCGAGAAACAACAAAATGTTTCTTTGTCTTCTACTGAAGTTGAGTATATGGCCTTATGTAGTGCAACCTGTGAAGCAATTTGGCTAAGAAGAATTCTTGAATACACGGGAGAAAAACAGAAAGGACCAACAATCATCAAGTGTGACAACCAAAGCTCTATCAAACTAGCAAATAACTCAGTCCATCATGCAAGATCAAAACACATTGAGAGACAACATCATTTTGTATGAGAAAATATATAGTCAAAGGAAATTAATTGATCTATTGTAATACAAATGGTAATGTTGCAAACATATTTACTAAGCCTTTAAGAAAAGATAAGTTTATGTTATGTAGAGACAAGTTAAATGTGATAAATAATTCACTTCTCCATTGAGGGGGGTACTTAGAGTTAATGGAGAAATAGAATGTTCTACATTGTGTAGTACTTGAGTCTTGAATGTTCTAGAGTATGTTGAACTGATTGTTTTTGGTATGAGTTGGTTGTAGTTAAGTAGATGAATAAGTTATAGTTGAGTAGGAGTTATTATGCTTTATAAAGAGACATTGCCATGTATTGTGCATCAATTTTGGGCATTGGCCTAGTTTAATAAAGTCTTGTGTTGTGTTATCGTATTTATATTCTCACTATTTATTTAAGTTACATGACCTTGTAATTTTCATAAAAATATGGTTGCATGCACTAAACTTCATGAACTGGATTTAGGGAATTATTATATTATTTCTTTTAATTTTACCTCTCATTGTCACTTATAATCATATTTAAAATTAATAATAATAATGTTATTCCCTCAAAAGTATGGCTATGATAGACTTTGTTGGTACTTAGAGACCAAGTTTGCTTTGTCAATGGTCATTGACAATTTGAAACCACTATATCTTTTCCACATGATCTATTAATTAGATGAAATGTTTTTTCAATAACATTTTTTTGGTCACTTTTGCTCAAAATTCTATAGATATTTTTTTAAATTGTGGCTTAATCTGTAAAATTAGATACTCAGAGATTTTTAGAGGTTTTTTTAAGATGCTAAATTCATTCATACATTTTTTTTAGGGTGCTGAATTTATTTATACATTCAAAGTGCATTTTAAATAACAAAAAATCACAGAATTCTAACAACAATTTAGATCCATTAGTTACACTGCACCTTTCTTTTCTGGATGCACAATTGGCATATTCTTTGATCAAAACGTGGTCCAGAAATCTCAAATTGTGGCTGGTTTGGTGCTCAATATAGAAACTCTGCACGCTGATGATACAGATGGTGGGCCTGGAATGGCAAATAGTGCACCCATGGCTTAAGAGAAGGGTTTTGGGAGCCGATAATTGTGAATCAGTCATCTAGCGAAATTCTTGTATTCTCAACAGCGCGTGATTCACAATTGTATGATAAGCATGATCTGGAGTAGTGGTAAGCGGGATTCATGCAACAGACGCAATGCTACAGACCAAGTCAACTGACACCTGCATATAAATAGAGGCTTTATGCACGTTTTTTTAAGTTAAATTGGTTTTCATCCTCTGTTGCTAGAGAGTTGGGCCACAAGCCAACAAGGAACCAAGAAGAGCGTTGATACTCTAGTTGCACACAAAAGGCAAAGTGTATCCAGATACAGATCGTATTGAAATAAAGAATACTGAGTAACTAGAATGGATGACAACAGCCTGTAAGATCCTACAAAAAACGAGTAATGATAAATCATGACTTTTGATAAAGAGGGATGATATACACTAAAGGATTAATAATATATTATAGTATGATTTTAGTATTTTATTGACATATATATTATATAATGGTATTATATGTTAAATTAATTTTTTAGCGAAATTATAAATAATTTGTACTCTGACCTTAATTTAGAAATGGAGTCAGACTTCTCCATTTGATGGCACTGTTTTCTCCTTAATCAACATCAGTGAAAAGATATCCCAGTGGATTTTATGGTGGTTGATAGGGAATAGATCTAGTGGAGGGAAAGAAGGTAAAACCCTCAAGGAGACTAGACCTAGGGCGCCTTCCATAAGAAGTCTAATGGTGTTAGATCTAATAAGAATGTGAGATGAAAACTCTGGAGGTGACTCCATCTAAAATTCACAACGGCTCTAATGGTAATTAACATTGGGCACAATACCAACAACCCAGCAAAATACTCGCATACTATAAAATATAAAAGAGCAGATATGCAAGTATGAGAGGAAATTGCCAGAGACTGCACATCACATCTGTACACATGATTGTATTATTAAATGCATAATAAAATTGCCGAGAAATGATAGAGTTTGACCACGTTTCAAATAAAAGACAATAACCATATAAGTGATCAATTCAGAGTATGTCACCCAAAAAGGGACCATATTTACAATGAAGTAGATAAATTAGCAAATTTAGAATAAGTCCCAAAAGAGATTACAAAATAGAGCACTAAAAATATATCACATGCTTACTAAACTAAATTCCATCAGTTCAACATCCCAATCAAGATGGACAAGCTATTCCTTGACAAATATTTAAATATAGACCAGCAACGTTCAATTAAGCCTAAATTTTATTTCGTATTCAGTATTTTAAGAAGTTCTGGCAATCAATAATATTTCTCATATTGTTTTAGTATAAACTTACCTAAAATGATTTCTAAATTGTTTCTATTATAAATATTTCTAAATTACCTCCAGTTTGGAGTTAAAGCTACACCAGCTAAAACGTGTATTACAGCAGCTAAACCACATACATTATAGCCATTACTGTCTCAATTGAACTCATACCTCGTGAGGTGATTATTTGTGGTAATGATCCTTTTAACCTAATTATGATGCCAATCTGTGATCAATTTCTGAAGTGCATAAAGAACACAGAATATGACCAAACAAATTTGAAACCTGACATGACTAAGAACAAATGATTGTGGGCATTATCTCTAATGCGAAAAGTCGAGATCACAAAATATCATATTCACATTCCTTATGGAAACCAACATTTATACTCTTCTCTGGAGAAAAGGATATTATGTTGGACTTTTTCGTGCCAAAGCTTGCCTCTAATGGTGGCTCACAACACGTGACTTCTCTATGATCTTTCCTGTAGTGGTTATTCACTAAATCATTTGTTGGCTTCACAAAGGATAGTTGGTTAAATCCAGAATCTATGATTCTCACCATCTCAACTTTTCTGCTTTGATGTACTAGCCAAACTACTATCTTACAATTCATTTTGCTAGTTGTGCAATTATATGTGATGCCAAGAAATAATTCTAAGCTTCAACAGGAAGGTTTTCCCATCACCTTGTAATGAAAATATGTGGTTGGAAACAAAAGATATATCCATTCCTCTTAAGATATAATATATTTTAACATGGTAATTTCATTATTTACAGAAACATGAGACCATGATTTCATTCTAATACTTTCCAGATGCAAAACAACATGCATATGGAAAAAATCCCGCCCACAACAAACTGCAATCATCTGGGAATCAATAAGGCTTTGACTATCATGGTTATTTTCAACTTATAAGCAGAACAGATCATAGGATAAAAACTTACATGTGGGGAATGTTTATTCACAAACTACCACATTGTTGAATTGCTAAAAGCTATAAAAGAAAGAAAATAATCCAAAACTAATACACTGAGCAATGGATAATTATTAAACCGCGAGATTTTATTTTGCTCTACAAGCTTCTTTCTTCAGGGAATCTGGGAAGTTGAACCAGTGAATTAACTCTTGTAACACCTTCAAGTCCAGACCAATTCTGATCCGTGGCATCAAGAGATTCAAGAGGATCTAAAACATTTTCTTCACCATAATCTTTTAAGTCTTTGGAAGGCTCCAGTATGACTATTGACTGGAGGGAAGATTGTGGCTCGTTGGCATTTCTGAGAGTAAAAAGCCGTTGCAGCAATGGACCATCTTCTTCACCCTGGTCTATTTTCTGGCCTGAATATGCACCCTTTAGTTCATTAGTGACTGCACCAAAAGGTTCCACCTGACCAACAATATTGGAAGCAGTTGATATGTCCTCTGGTCTTGGCTGCTCAGTCATTTTAGTATTTATATACAAGCATACTACAGCACAATCATCAATCTTAGAGGTTGGATACTTAAATCTCCATTCACGAACAGCTGACTCTACAAGCATTCTTGCAGCCAGCGACCGAGTAGGTGCCGATGATACGATTTCAACCACTTCTTCATTGCTCAGAACATCCCAAACCTGCATACATATCATACACATCTTACTCAAGATAAAATATTAACCCAATATGCACAGATAGCACATCAGATAGCAAACTTTTCACATATACCTTGACAACAGACAAGATATAATAAAACATCCATAACATCATAAACCAGAATTCTTATATGCAGTATTAAACCAGAAAATCATAAGCAATGCTGTGCCGCAAAAGCATTCATACCCAAAGCTAGTATGATGACAAACACGCAGATGGCCGTAACGATGGGAAGCAATCATTTTCACTTTGAAAATATTGGCATTTTGTAGGCATATATAGGTAGAAGTTCCAGAAGACTTAAATATAAGTAATGATCTCTTTGTTTTCTGCCAACTATTAGACTTGGATGACGGTATTCGAAAATCATTTCTAAATTCTCAACCAACATGTTGGAGTGCACTGACAGTTATATTTCTCTATCATCAAATAAGAAAAACATAAATGTACATCTCCAGTTCTCCACGGATGATGGATCTTTCACATTATAAAAATATATGGATGACTATATTGCCGCCTTTTTCGATACATGGCATCAACAACCTGTTTTATTAAATCGTCTTCAAAACACACAGATATGTAAAATTCTGCATGAGTCCCTGTTAAAGAGTTCACGCCTTAGGTTGTCCAATTTTCCAAATTTGAATTGATACTTGTTTCCAATTTTATTAAATGTTCTTCAAAACATATACCTCTGTGCATGTTTGCATGAGTCTTTGTTAAAGAGTGCACGCCTTAGGTTGTCCAATTTTCCAAATTTGAATTGATCTTTGTTTGTTGATCACCCATTCTTCTTTAGTGTCTTAGAGAATTTTGGTATACTTGTGTTTCCAACCTTGGCACAATTTCAAATATCGGTTAGATAATTTACTGCTAGGGTGTAATGGTCTTTTGATCCCTTGGAAACAACAGTAAAGAATACCAACGTGTAAATAAGTATTACAAGTCAAAACCCAGAAAAAGGTAGAGCATTAGATACTTGTTAAGCCAATATGATTGATGTTCTGCCAAGAATTGGGGACCAGGGGATGGGGATACTAATTTTGAGGATGAAAAAAGAGACCCATGAAATTTCAGGGGACGATAGGGGACAACCCTAAAGAACAAAACAAAACAAAAACAAAAAAAATGTATAAAATGTCTAAAAATAGTAATCTTAAAGATTAATCACATATAATTTAACAAACACACAGCAACAATATGACATCGAAATAAAAAAGCAATGATACATCCATACATCATTAGTGACATGATATAAAAGCTCTAATGAAAATTTTAACTTTATAGTCTTGGATACAAGATACATAATACACAATTCAATAAAATATGGCAATGCATCACCTCCATTGCTAAAAGAGAATTTTGCGCTTTGAGAATCAATAGGGACCTTCAAAGAAGAAAAAGTATAACGGGGCCTATCTATTAAAAAAGGGAAGGAAAGAAAAAAAATGTTATTTCCTTTGGAGGCAGTAAGACCCTTGTAGGCAATGCATTGCATCCTTTGTGGGATTCAGAGATGTCCACATGCTGTCACTTGCATACTAGGGATGGCAGGGGACATTCCTCCATCCTCAAAAACAAGGGGGTATAGAGTATGTGTCCTAGACCATAGTTTGAAGTGCACATTTAAAGAACGTATAATGTTTACTAGCTGGTTTCCTTGTGTCAGCAGGGTTACATACCAAAACTTTTGCAATATATATCACCACCATTGTAAGTCCAAGGTCACAAGTCAAAAGCATTATAACAACCATGTGAGGCCTTAGTATTAGGCACCCTAGACATTGTGTCATGTTGTTTTGTGTTTGTATCTTGTTGTTTTGGTCGGACCATGGCCGGTCCCCTGTAGTTCATTTCGAGTTCATTTCTTCTCGTATAAGATTTGAGGACCTTAGGTGAACCTACTTGAGGACTCATGGTTTTATGGGAACCTGCTATTGTAGGGGTGATCATCGATGTATAGGCCAATCCAACCAACATCAAGGCACACCTATGTCTGACCGCATGGTTAGAGTCTGTGATAGGACACGGCCTTCCTCCCACCCCCCCACTCGTGTCATGTATTTCTGGTGTCAAACACGACACGTGTGGCACATCTTTGACGTAAGTTTGACTCATGTCCTATTTGCAGGACACACGTTCGACTCGTGTCCTATTTGCAGGACACGAGTTTGACTGGTGTCGAACACGAGCCCTACTAGTGTCCCAAATTTTGGACACGTGTCCAATGAAAAAAGCATCTTCAAATCGATTGATTGCCTCGTTCTCACGCAACTCAGTCATAGGTTCGTAGATCTCAAAGGTTTTGGAGTGCAACTAAGGGTGATTAAGCAATGTTAGAAGGGATTCCAAGTGTTGGGACATGGATTTGTCCAGGCCCTACTAATGTTATGCTATTTAAAAGTGACATTTTCCTTTATCTTTCATTTTCATCCTTTTAAATTTTTAACATTACCATTAATTGACTCATGATGTTTGAGTGGTTCTGACCTCATTGGATTCATATGGAGAAAGTAGAATTGTAGATCCCACTCAAAATCCAACAAACTTAACAATTTTCAAGATTTTAGGATTGGAGGGATTGCAACGTTTCCATTGGATTTTGTCATGTATGAGGGTATGGAACTAGCATTTAATTAAGAGGACTAAGCCCTCTATGTACATTGATGTTGGTAGCATTGATTGTTGAACTCTTCTATCATGACCCTAGTAAAAATGTACCCACCACTCAAACAGAATCTCGATTTGACATGTTAAGCTTTTTCTATCATATTTTAATGCTTAGAGCGTGATATTGATGATAAGGATCCCAATACAAGAAATGATTTTGATGATATGTAGTTCTAATTATTTGTTGTGGCATGACTTTTGTTGGACTCTACAGGCCATTTAGGGCCTCTTTGTTGATGTATTTTTGGTTTGGAGATGGATTGCACTTAGTGCTATTTTGGTTATATGCATGAGTTGTATGATTGAATTTGTATCATCATCATGTAAATGTTTTATATATTTCATATTTTGTGTAATTCACTAATTTGTTATATTTCTTAATATATATTATAATTTTTAATATATAATGTGTCCTCTATGTCATGTTTTTGGGGCTCGCCATGCCACATGTAGAATACTTGTATTTTTGTGTCCTTCCTGTCTAGTGTCTTCGTGTCATGTGACTTAGGTTAGAGTCTATATGGTTTGTAGGTGACCTTGGCTTTGGTGCAATCTCTCTTAGGTAGCTCTCATGCATGGAAGACTCATTTTGACAACTTTAATAATTCCTGAGGTAGTTCACAATTCCCAATGCAATGTGGTCCTGTGGTCAAAAAATTAACTCAGTCTCAATTTGTTTAGCTTGAAGACAGAAGTCCATAACGCATTGAGTTAATCAAAGAAAGCAGTATAACTAGTTACAACTTGGTCAAATTTGGTCAATGGGTCAGTGTTGGGCAATAGATACATGCATTGCATTAAAAATGGTCAACAGAATGAGAGGAACAATACCCAAGTGCTAAAATTTCCAAAATCCTCAAGGCGTTAGTGAACCAACACAGTGGGCAAATGATATGTTAGAGACAAGGATGATGTGGCAACGTTAGGTGGGATATGAAGACTTGGAGAGATACCTAGTACAAATTACAACTACATTCAGCATACCTAGGTATCTACATTGCCAAAAGATCTAGGGAGTTGTAGATCCAAAGGGCACGGGACCAAGTCAATTCAAACTAGTCGTTGGAAAAGTCATCTAGTCGTTGGGTAGTCTAACTAGCCATTAGGAGCATCATGGGCCAAGAAAGTAGTCGTTACAAACCAAAATATTCTTCCAAATGACCAAGTCGAGCTCTCCTAGTCAAGTTGTATTCATCTATGACCAAGTCAAGCCTCTTCAAGGACCAAGGAGTGGGACAATGAACAACTAAAGTGTATTATTCTACGTAGGGTTCCTAGAAGTTCCGTGCAACATCGGTCTAAATTTAGAGAGCTTGAACCCTATCCTTGAATACCTTGGTCGTCTTTGGCCCTGTGAAGCCCTCTACCTACCCATAGACCTTCAAAATAAGTCACCTTGAGCCCTAGTGTTAGAATATCTTATAGGTGGCATAGGGAAGCCTCCCTTGTGGTTGAAATCCCACTAAACAACAATAGGAAGGTTGTTGAGGTGACAATGGAAACCCTTCCTCATTGTTGCCATAAGGTTTGGCCCCTTGCCTAATTAGTCCTTTCATTGGACTTGCTAAATTTTGTAGCAACAAGACCCTGATATGGAAAAAATGAAAAATATAAAACCCAAAACAGAATCTGAGAAATTACCAAAATAATTGTAGAAATTGGCAAATTTGTGAAAAAATCGTTACTCATGCTCTTCACAAAGACGATATTTCGAGGAAAAGTAACCCAAAACTACAAAAATGGAAAAAAAATTCCTGACTGAGAATGATTTTCCATGGAACTCCACACAACTTCCATTTAGTGGAAATTTCCATATCCTCACGATTTGTGAGAGAAAGTTGCACCCATGTTTGGGCAGAAGTGCAAAAGTGATAAGCTGCCATTTTGAAAAAGGAAAAGAAATTGACTGAAGCAACTTATGATCGGAGTGAGAATCACTGAGATTTAGGATCCAAAACTCTAGTAGCACAACACAGTTTCTGCTAATTCTCCCATGATTTCTTCCACTGGTGGCAGAGGTTGGTCTCAAACCCTGATTTGAACAAGAAAATGGCAGAAACTAGTAAAGGTTGCCATCTTCTAATGCCTTTAATAGCTAATTACTGAACTTGTTTCATGCAAACTTGTTGAAATGTTGAGAATAGTGTAAGCTTTGCTTCTAACAATGGCCAAACCTACTGTAATCATTATAATATTGTATTTAGTAGGTTTGGTTAAGCCAACCTAATTAACACTCATTTATTACGTATTTCTAGGAGATTAAGGCCAACTTAGTCATAGCGGGACTATAACCCATCTTGGGGATGATGCCCTCCTCTTCAGTCATATGTAAATGCATACATAACAATCTTTTGTAACACTTTCATTCATCATTCTTTTATACAGATGCTTCATTCTTAATCATGTGGCCCATAATATCAAGTGTTGATCTCTCTTTCAAGCTTTGTTGCGGTTTTGCCCATCACTGTCTATCTCTCTCTATAGCACACTTGCACTCTTTTATCTTGCATATTATTTCTGCAGATTTAGGAATTGCTGATTGGTTCCATTCGATCATGTCTTTTTCTTGTGGACCTGAACATGGTTTTAGAGCAGGTATGAACATCCCTCACTCAATTCACTGTTGTTTTCTTAGAGATTTCCTATGGTGTACTGTGTAAACCCTTCTTTAAGGATAAAATTTTTGTAGGGTTTTCTTAGGGTTTCAAAGGTTTTTGGCTGAAAGGATTGCCCCAAGGATGGATCCAGATCTAGGATCTTGGACCATCTTCATTGTTTAGGGTTATTAGATTTTAAACCCTCCGTCAAAGGCTCACTTCAATACTTGATCCATGGCAATCACCTACAGGCTGCAGAACTGTGTTTCCAGATCATTTCCTATTTCATGGTTTGCTCGAGTTGATTTGTTGCTAGTAATTTTGAGAAGTTAAATCAGCAGCAAAAGGTCACTTTCACGAGAATAAGATCAGCAGATCTTCACCCTATACCAGCACTGCCTTTGGAGCTGTTTTTTAGGCTACCTTTTCTGGGCACTCTTGTGCTATTCCTAATCAAATTGGCAAATAGGGAGCTGCTTTTGAAAGCCTATCTGCCCCCTGGCTGGTACTACTGTTTGACAGATAGAGTTGCTGATTTATGCCATCTACAGGGAAGGAGGGCACTGCCTTGGAGGTTTTTGTGCTTATAAATCTTCAGTGCATCTTATCAAAGTGGTCATTATGCAAGGAACCATCTTCTTCACTTATTTTCACCAAGAGATCTGAAGCTTTTGGCTGGTGGGATCACTATTATTTTGAAACTTGGAACTAAGGTTTCATACCATCTTTTTTACTACTTTAGCAGCTGACCTTAGGTCTTTAACTGGTGGCATCACCAAGCTTCATGAGTGTGTAATCAGGGTTTCAGACCATCTCTTTCCTAGAGTTTAAAACCTTCTTCACATTAACTCTTTTTCTTGGATCATTTATTGTGATTTTTTTTACTATTTTATGGAGACTGCCAAACAAGGTTGCATGGAGCGGCAACATCCGGAGCATCATTTTCTAAAAATCCTTGCAAGCGGAGCGTCCAGGGAGTGTGCGTGTGTGTGTGTGTGTATAGGGACAGCAACATAAACTTACTGGTTTCAAACTTCATTCGTCTCAGGGATGCTGACAAGGATTCTATTGTTTGACCTAAGAAGCCAGGCAATGGGCATTACACAGCCAAGTTAGGCTACTCCACTGTCATTGAAGAACAATTTGCAGGCTAAGTAGTGGTGGAATCGTATATGGAAAATTCATGCCCCGCTCAAATGCAAAATTAATGTGGCTAGCTCTTAACAACAAACTTTTGACTGGGAAACCTCTTTGAAAAGGGGTTCGATAGGTCCTAGTAGATATTCACTATTTAATTCTGCTGAAGAAAATAGCTCTCATTTATTTATATTTTTCCCATACACAGTGCAGGTCCTCAAGTTGGTTGAGTCAGAGCCGAAGCTTCATATTGATTGGTTGAAACATCTGGTGGAAGATTGCCTGCATGACTGGATGATGGATTTTTCAATTAAGCAGTTCGAAGCTCTTCCATGTATACTAGTATATGGTATCTGGTGGGTCCATAATTCCTGTACTTACAATTTGGTGGCTATTCCGGCAGAAGTCTCAGCAAGCCGGATCATCAAATTCTGCAATGAATCCAAATGCAGATGTCCAGTAATGCCTGTTTTCAACCATGGCATTTCGTGGGGTATTTTCAACGGAGTGTCCCAAGCACATCCCCCTTCTTGTGGCATATGTGTTGTGCTGTATTTAAACCAGAGCCATGCCATGCTCATCCGGTACTTATCAGGTTGTTGATCAAACAATAGAGCAGAATTCATCACGATCAGAACTCTCATTTCTGTTGCCTCACTGAAAGGAATCAAAAAGCTATAGGTGATGGGGGATTCAAAAATGGTCATTGATTGGGCAAAGAAGGTCTCCGCAGAAAATGTCTTCCTGCAGGTTTTGTTTTTGGACATCCATAAAGCATTGGCCTCCCATTAATGGATCTCGTTCAATCACACACTCAGGTAGTTAAATACCAAAGCTGATGAGCCTTCTAAAGAAGCTCTCTCCATGCGGTTGGTTCTCTTTGCATCTCTGGGCTGGTTGATGGGATTGAGCAGACTCTATGGATTTCCATTTTTAATCAATCTCTTTCTGCTATGATTTGCTGTTTTTTTCTATACAAAAAAAGGGTTGTTTAACAAGTGAAACGATTTTTATCTAGAAGGTATCAGCACATGTTCAGCTGGTTGAATGTGGAAAAGCCCCATTCAGTATCTCAGTTTTAAAACAGACTGGAAAGTTTTGTATGGTATCCCTTGGTGATGAGAACAGTTTTGCTCATAGGCACTTTTTCCCTGAAAAGCCCTCTGTGGGCTGTAATATGTATATTCAGTTTTTATATAAGATTTTTTTCTTACAATATATATATATATATAGCATTTATATAGTAAAAAAACATCCAAAATGCCAAATTAGTTGCAGAATTATATGAAAACATGCATATTTGTACATCAAGCAAAATAGAAATGGCATCCATAGTACATTAACGATTAATTATTCGAGCAACAACCATCTAGATTCTAGCAATTGCACAAATATACAACTTTTTAGCCACATAAAAGAAAGTAGACCATTAACTTATGGAATGAAATAGGTTATCTAGCAACTATTAACAATAGAATAACAAGTAGTTATGTTTACAAAATAGGCTATCTACACACAAAAGTATGAAGACTGAAAGGTCCAATCACTCCAAGCAATCAACTACGCTAGTATCAAGACCCACATCATTAGTATCATCCATTATTCTTTTCCTCTTGTCTAGCCTTTGCCTCTACATCAATCCTCTAGGGACATCAGCAGACACCACCCAATTTTCATGAAATTGACTAATCCAATATGGTAGAAAAAGCTTAACATGCCTGATCAATGATTTTTGTTTGAGTAAAGGGCACATTTATGCTAAGGCCATGACAAAGGAGTTCAAAAATCAACACCACCAATATTGGGGTACATATCGAGTGTTAGAAAATCGGAAAGGCAAAAAGATTTTCTTATAAAGATAATTACTTGTGATTCTTTTATCTTTATGTTCTTCTTTTATCTTTTAGTTCATCAAGCAATTACCAAAACAATAACACAAGGACAACAAATGTAGGTGGACAGCCAAGGCAAAACCCCTATCTAGGGGAAAACCCAATCAACAATTCTTCCTTCAATAGTTTCTCGAGATAATCCAAGACTCTTTGACCTGGACAAAGACTTCCTCCACACCAAGTCAGCCCTCAATCCTTTTTGCATATGATAACCCTTCAAAAGCAACTTCAACCTAGCAGCATCAACATGCAGTAGCAGCTTCAACCCAGTAACAGCAGCAACAGCGTCTTCGACTCGACTAGGAAAACTTCAATCTCCCTTGATACACCTCAGAAGTGAGAGAGAGTTGGCCGAAAATTTCGATCTTGGTGTCTTCTATTTTCCTCCAAAAACTCGCACTCCTTTCCAGCTCTCCTTCCATCCCTTTTCCAACTTCGCACTTCCCAGCTTCCAGCTTCAGATATCTAACACTGTGTGAGAGAGTGAATTTGTTCCAAATGAATTCGAACCGCCTTGTATATATAGCCTTCCAGTGAGGTCGAATTACCCTTCTTGAGGCCAACTTGATCTTCTTGAGGCCGACTTGGTGTGGAGGAGACTAAATTCATTTTTGACTCAAAAAATAAATCTTTTTACATGATTCGAAAGCCCAAGAAGGGTCTCTTTTAATGTACAATGACTCTAATGACTTAGAATAAATCCTAGAAGTCCTCAATGGGGACTTTGACCTAAAATATGATGACCCAAGCATGAAACCCATGCTAATAAGTCATAATAATAAATGTTTTCTTCATTCTTTTGATAAGTACATTTCATTGTGACTCAAATACATTTATGAAGACCAAACCTAGTTACATATTTCAATATCCGATTTGGTTCTCTTGATTAAATGCCAATCACATACCCTCCTACATGATAGAATCCAATGAAAATGTTGCAATCCCATCAATCCTGAAATCCTGAAAACTAGTAAGTCTACTAAATTTTGAATGGGATATCAAATTCTATTTTCTCTATATGAAATCTAATGAGGTTGGAAATACTCTCAAACATCCTAAAACAATTAATGGTAATGTTAAAACTTTAAGTAAAAGTTTTCATGTCGTTTAATGTTAACATTTTTGTTGATTTAAGTTGATATTTCCTTTAATTTTAGCATTTCCTTTAATTTTGAAAATTCATTTTACATTGTCCATTGGGTCTTGGATAGACAGTGATCAAGTGCGCTATTAAGGAAATCCTAGATGTTAAGTGACCAGTTCAATTCCCCACCCTATTCGAGTGTTATTCTTGGACATGACCATGATGCAGCCTCATCGTTGTCGAATTTAAAAAAAAAAAAAAAAAAAAAGACAATTCATTTTACTTTAAGAATTTAACATTACCATTAGGAAGCCCACAAGGCATAGAGCAGATGGTGACAGGGTTTTCTGTTAAGGCACTTCGTGGTGAAAAGGTCACCGGTTCGAAACTCCATGGGAAAAATCTAGTCATGTTAATGGCTAGCGTGGCCTAGGTCGGGTGCAATCCCCGAGTGATTTTGACAGCTTAGATGCCCCTAGGTCACGGTTACTCAAGCCACAAGTTAGGCATGTCAATCATCTCAAGAATCACATAACCTAGCAAACAAAAAAGACATTACCATTAGGAAGCATCCAAAGAGCACCTTGGGAGTGCACTTCTTGGCTACGAGAGTGTCCTTTGGAGCACCACACTCCCAAATTCGCAAGGAGCATGCCCAAAAGGTCCGGAGCACGCTCCCTCTTGGAGTACAGTTCCAGGGGCCGGAGAGAGAGGGGGGGGCTTCCTACAACTATGCTTCCTCAGCATGGTTGTTGGGCTTGTTGGACTCTTTTGATGGTGCACTTTGTATGTTGGGCTTTATTAGTTTCAATATATGATGGAACTGTGATTGACTTTGCCACATTTGGAGATGTTCTTTATGTTCTAAATTTTGACATTTTATAGTGGATGCCTCGGATTATTTTGACATGAGTCATGCCTCTTAGTTATTGGAGTTGGTTCATAGTGACATTTGTGGACCTATGAACACTTGTTTTCAAGAGGGAGCTTAGTGCTCTATCACCTTCTTTGATGCAATCTCTATCCACAAGTACATTGGACCTTTTCAATTGCTTTTTATAGTTAATTTTTCCATGGATGACTCTCCACATGTTTCAATGCATCTATTCTTTTCACACATTGGTCCATTCTTGATGTACTACATTCAATCGAACCAATCTCAAACACAGCTAGTGTGACTCTTCAATCTCAAGCACAGCTAGTGCAACTCTTCAATCTCAAGCACAGTGAAGTGCTCGCTGACCTTTAATGCAATTTCTATCCAAAAGTACATTGCATATTTTCCAATGTTTCTTACAGATAATTTTCCCATGGATGAATTTCCACATGTTTCAGTGGATCTCTTCTTTTCACAATATGATGTTAGTCCATTCTTGATGTACTACATTCAACCACTCCAATCTCAAGCATAGCTAGTGTGACATTTTGTACCTTTAGTCGACTAGCATCTTTCAATGGATCTTTCTCCTATATCTAAAGGCCACCTTCACCAACATATGAAACTGTTTTGGTGTGAAAGACATGCTATCAAGATGGATTATAACTTCATTATATGGCCCACACTCAACATTAAGGAGAGAAGCTATGATGTAATACCTTCTCTCCAAGACCTCTTATTCAAATTAAGGGGGGTATTGAGGGGTCAACAACATTTAGAACATGGTATCCATTAACACACTCCCTTTGTATCTTGGTCAAGGCCAACCTATATTCAAGTTAGGTATCCATACACTCTCTCACACTTGTATTGAGCTAGTCAATCATTTGTATTAAGTTGGGCATTCATAAACACTTCATTTGTATTGAGCTAGATATTCATAAACCCACTCTTAGTTGTATTTGGTTGGTAATCCATAAACCCACTGCCATGTATATTTCGCTGGAAATCCATAAACCCACTCATTAGTTGTATTTCAGTTGGATATCCATAAACTTGCTCTCGTTTTCTATTTTATCCATGACTGCCCTATATTTACTTACATGTCATTAGACCCACTCACATTTGTATTAAAATGGCCACTCTCGAAAGTATTTGAATTGGATATCCATACAACCACTCTCAAGTGTATTCAAGTTGAATATTCATACACACATTCTCATCAATGGGTATTTCTAACACACCCTTGAGTGTATTCGAGTTCAGTATCCATAAACCCACTCCATCTTGTATCTCGGCCATAGCTGACCATATATCAAGTAGGGTAACTATAAACCACATTCCCTATTATATTAAACATTCTTCTCTATGGTCTCCAATTCAAATTTGGGGGGGGGATGGGGGAGATGTTGAAATGTTGAGACTGGTGTAAGATTCACTTTCAACCACAACCAACACTATTTTAATCATTACTATATTGTATTCGCTAGGTTTGGTTAAGCTGACCTTGTCAACATCCATCTATTATGTATTTCTAGGTGCTTAAGGCTGACCTAGTCATTGTAGGCCCGTAACCTCTCTTAGGGATGGCATCCTCCTCTTGAGCTGTGTATATATACATTCATAAGTCTCATTTTTAATACATCCATTCATCATTCTCTCTTTCTAGCATTGTGATGGTTATATGGTTATGGATATCCCTCTCTATAAGGCACTTGTGCTCTTTTATCTTGCGCACTAGTGTTGTTTTATCCTATATTTGTGCAGATTTAGGATTTGTCAGATTCGGACTCTGTTGGTTGGTTACATTCAATCCTCTCTTTCTTGTTGATCTCAACAAAACTTCCAATCAATGGGATGCTCTTTCAAAACAGAACAATATTGCAGAATCAATTAACTGAAAAACCATTTCTGTTTTTCAGAAAATTTAGCAAAACAGGACTTCCAGGCTTGATTTTGACATAAAATTCTCAACATGGAAGAGTCACAAAATGCCATCAACCAAGGAAGAAATGTCATTGGGACAGGAATAAATATAGTGAATGCTGAAGCAGAATTTTAAGTTCATGGAAACCAAGAAGAACCTCAGAATATAGTACAAACCACCAGAAGCTTTAGAGACCATGTCCAAAGTTAGAAAGTAGACAATGACGGTCTGAAAAAAACCCAAAGAGTAGAACCAAATAAATACACAAATGCTCCACAATCTGACAGAAATTAGAAGACAGTTGCAGCAAAAGAAGAGTTCTAGCATGGCATATTGGGGCAAAGGTAGTTCAACGAGGAATTCTCATTTAGATTCCATGGGTCAAGAAGGTAATCTCATTATGACACTTATCATCTGCTTCAATCTGAATCTTCCATGAGTGAATCTTATGCATCTGAAAAACCATTCAGCAGTCCACAGTCCTAAAAGCACCATCAAGATAACTTGCAAGGAGAGTTTCACAAGGCAAGGATATTGAGGAATGCAGAAGTATTTCCAACTACGTGATTATTCAAAGAACATGAAGGCTAGAGTTGCCATATATAACATAATCAGTCAGGTTTCTCTTTGGTGGGAACATCACAGACAAGTAACGAAGATTCAACCTCCAAGCATCGTTCCAAACCTGACCCAAGGTGTGGACAAGGGGACAGGGAGGCTAACCCTATGTGGACCCGGATGGGAAAATGGATGAAAAGGACTAAAATAAATGGAACAAGAGTCATGTAGGTGGTATCAGAAAACGGGACCATACAACCAAAATCGGCATTTCCCATGTATTGCCAACCCAAAAGCCAAAAAGTCAGTAAAGGAGATCCCACGAGACTAGGGTACAAGGGTTACCATGAAATCGGGCAGTGGAGACAACAATACAAGCCTAACCCACTCTTTCCGTTGAATGCCCCCACCAATTCATGCCCAAAAGTGCCCATGACAAGTAAGGAAAATTACTCAACTATAACAATGGAAAGCCATACCTTTGGGGTTGGGAGACCCACCTTCAAACATACAATCATAACAGATGAGCGAGGGACCACATGGCTATCTCAAGTGGTGGAGACAATGGCACATTGAGCTATCTGGTGGCTACAAGGGGTTGTTGGTTGTCGATTGAGGACCATTTAGGGGAAAAATGTTCTCCTATATAAACTACTCACAGGTGGTGGGTAACAGTCCAAAAAATCATAATGGCTTTCGCGCGCTGCTCTGATGCGGCAGCTAGGGTTTGGCCTTAGATGAGCATCGCTCCCCTGTGTTTACTCTCCAACAATGGGTGATTCACTTTTAGATTCTACCTTCGCTAGGATCCGAACTTCTTTTTTTTCTATGGCGGATAAGTCGACTCATTCTGCTTCGAACGTTGCGGTTCACTGTCCTCCTGTAATGGATCCCTCTAGGCTCAATATGATGTCTAAGTCTATCAAGATCGTGGGCTTAGCATCAGGCTCTCACGATGCCAAGGGTGTTATTCCTTGCATCTCGCCTTTGGCCCCATCAAGGGAGGGTGTTGCTGCAAAAATTGTCTCTGGTGGAGCTTCTTCGTCGTCAGGCTTGGTTTCAACGCCTGGTACTTCGTGTGCCACCCCCATTTCAAGCCAAGATTGCTCTCGACCATCAACGCCCCCTTCCACCTTTTGTGACGTTGTGAAGTCCGCTCCTAGTTGCCGCCCTTCAGGGTCGTCTTCTTTGCATGTTTTTTCCAACTTTTTTTCTGGGTCGCACTCTGTTGGGATCCTGGTTCTTGAAGCTCTTGTGCTCGAGGTACCACTTGTGGCAAAGTATATATGTGAGGCAAAAAAAAATATGAACCTGGTTTAATATGCAAGTTCAACAGTCTGTGGCCAAAGCTAGTAGACCTTCACTCTTAGATTTCTGAGCAGTGGAAACCGCTAATCTCTAACTATGTGAACATCTAGCCCTCTGGCCAGAGGCTTTTTTATATCAGTTTTTAACAACGTTGAAGACAGAGGTTTGATTTTTGGTTCAAGTTCGTGGTTCTGGGGCAACGCAGGCTCTTTATGCAGCCATGGTTTCCCTCCTTCGACTCTCTCTCAGCTTCAATTTCGTCTACTCCGGTCTCAGTAAGGCTTTCCAACCTTCCCTTGCATTTGTGTAACCTTCCCTCTTTGACTGCAATTGGTAATTCCTTAAGCAAATTCTTTTGTCAAAGCGAAGATATAAGACTCTACCTGGAGCCCACATATGCTCGCATATACGTAGATATGAATTTCCTATAAAAATTAAACTAGCAGATCCTGGTTTCTCTTGGATGCAAAAGTTAGATTACGAAAATATCTCTTTTCATTGTAGAGTATGCTATGAGACTGGACATACCCTCAAATCTTGCCCCAAAGTTGGGAAGAATAAAGCAAAAATTCCAAGTTAAAATCCTCGATGGTGGCAGGTTGCCAATTTTGATCACTATTCAATCTCTAAAGAGGATCATCCTCCATCTTTTCGCAAAAAGGACAAAGTGCAATACAAAACAAAATGCTCAGCAACAAATCAAGAAACAACAAGCACAATTGCAAAGGCTTTTGTCATATCTGCCAAAGATAGCAAATCAATAGACTCTCCAAGTGCTTCTCCGGTGAACTCTCATGGAAAAAATGCTTCTATTTATGAGCTCTCAAATTCGATCAAAGGAAAGAAGGTCTCCAAGCCCATCCTTCCTGAGGATGTCCCTCTAGGAAACAAGTTCAAAAAAGTTACGTATTGGGCAGACCAAGTGGATGTGGAACAATCTTCGTTGGTACCAAAAAATGAAGATGTTTGTAGGGAATACAAAAAGGACAATGATAAGTCAGATTTTTTAGAAAACATTGGTTGGACCCAAGTTGGAAAAAAGATGAAAAGTGACTCACCAAGGAAAATTAGAACCCAATCCAAGTTAAAATGAAACTTAGTTGAAAATGGGATACAAATACATTTGAATATTAGGGGTATTTTGGAAAGTCTTCAGTTGGAACAGGAACAAATTTTTTGTACTCTGGAGTTCTCATGTAAGGTTTTGGGATGACCCTGCGTGCTCTATACCAAACCTTCAATGCATTTTGGTAACTCTTGTCCCTAGAAGAATTGTAATGGTCTGGGTTGGATCCCAATTATTAATACAATTTCAATACTCGTTTCTTTAAAAAAAATCATTTAAAATGTTAAAAAAAGTAAGAAATGTTTCTATTTTGGTATGGGTGCACTAATTGTATATATATGCATCATGTAAAAAAAAGATGTGCATATGTGTGTATGCTTTTATGCAACATTTTCTATCGCATTCCCTATTAATGTGATATGGCATTTGTTGTTAGACCAGACATGGATAAAAGCGGGGAGGCACTTGCTCTACCATTCCCAGGAATGGTATGTTGGGGCATCATTACAAGACACCATATAAACATGTAGAATCAATGATTGAATTTTTAAATTTGTCAATAAGAACTTTTCCTTATAATCCACATGTTCCCTTGTTTTGGTTGTAGCCAGCAAGAAAGTTTGTGGGCTAGTTGTAGCCAACAAGGTAGAATTATTGAGTTCTCGTGGTATGGTTGTCGACAACAAAGGTGACCTCAGATAGGTTATGGCCAACAAGGTAGTTATTATGTTCCCTTGGCTTGGTTGTAACCAATAAGGAAGACCTTGGACTAGTTTAACCAACAAGTTAGTTATTATGTTACTTTGACTTAGTTATAGCCAACAAGGAAGACCAAGGACTAGTTGCAACCAACAAGGTAGCTATTATGTTCCCTCAGGTCATAGTCAATAAGGAATACCTTAAACTAGTTGTAGCAAGTGTAGTGTATGAATTCTACCCTTAGAACTAACCATAGGCATGTCCCCTTGAATATCATTTTGTAACGTTTGAATCATCTATAATCCATGTCAAACCCACCCTAGGACAACACAAAGGTCTTCCACCTCATCCTTGCAATGACTAACATGTGTTAAAGTATCCCATCTGAGCACCCTTTTCATGGCACAAACATGTGATATTGACCTTGCATTTAATGTTGGGTCCATGGACAATACTCCAAGCCTAAAATATGGTCAATCTACCCTCAATGACTATTTCTTTTTGTGCATTTTTCATATTGATTGTTTAATTTCTTTCTCCACTTTTTTAATTTATCATTTTTCCATTGTGACTCGTTTAAAAAACTTGTGAAACAAAGGCCCTTATTTCCCTAGTTTTACTAGTGGTTTGGTCCAAATACTTATGCTTCATTGCTCAACACCCACAGTTTGACTATTTTGAAAGGGGTATGACTTCCCCCTTTATACAATAACTAGTAGTGTCATCCAAGCATTCCTAAAACTATTTATCTCATCCATTATCCTTCGTTGGCCATCTTTGATTGCTATATCAAAATTATGTCAAACTAAAATCTCACTTGTGATTTTTTTATCTCCCCATGTCTTCCACACTCTTGGGCTTGCTCAAATCATCTACCTTCATCAACCCTTCACCTAATGAATGCTCCTACAATTGATGTCTTCTCCTTGTTGGTTTTAGATATACCTTTGTTGGATCAGTGACTTGTATCTCTTGGGGTTTTGGTTCTATCCCTATTTTCACTTTAGCCAACCTATATCCCACCACAAGGGAAGCTTCAACACATATAAGAGAGGAGGTAACTTATTTATTGAGGCTATAGTTCAATCATACTTGCATTACATAGATTTGATCTATAGTTGTGTGTGTGGCTTGCCTGCTCTCTAGCTTTCATTAATGGAGGTAGATTATCCTTGCATGATTTTGGTAGAAGATCAACTCTCTAGGTATGTAAATTAGGATTTTAACCCTTTTCTTTGATGTTTGTTGTTTATTCTCTTCTCCATGTTAAAAACATTGAACGAGTGTATCACATACTTCACAGTGTCACACAAAAATCATGACATTGGATCTATAGTGGAGAAATCCTCACGAGGTAGTGTTAGCCCCGAGGTTTGCCCCCTTTGCAAATTTGGAGGTTTAAGGGCCAACAAATTCAACAAGCTAGTATTTAGAGGTATTTCCAAAGGCAGCTTTACATGAGCCAAGGGTGGTACCCATAGTGTTCAAGTGTAGGATTGGTTCAATCATGTGGTCCTAATTCAAAGACAGATATTGCATAGGTTTTTAATCAAATTGGAGAGTTACTATTTTTGACAGTACTCCTACATTTTAGGAGACAAGGTTCGAAGACTTGCATGTTAGAGATGATGGTATATTTGAGATCCTTGGAAGCTCATGTTAAAGAGTGCAACTTGGGGCTAATTCCCCTTCCTAGAAGTCTTATATATATATTATATATATATATATATATAATATAAATAAAACCATCATAAATAATGAATAATTAACTAATAATTAGTGTTGAAGACTCATGTCTCTAAGGACATGACCATTAGTTGAAAATAGCTCCTACTCACTTAAATAACATATTTACCATAAGTTACTACCCACCATAATTTAAGCAAGTATTTGCGTAAAAGATGGGATAAGGAAAAAGATGTAAACAAATATACTTACCAAGAGTTACTGCCCACCATTATTTACGGGTTCTTCAACACTTTAACAAATATGGGTAAAAATGTAAATGTGCAAACTTACTAGAATTTAATTTACAAAGGTAAGTGATCCAATTTACAAAGAGGCGTGTCTCTTGGGTATCTTGAGTATAAAATTCACTTGAAACTTTTCATTTTATAGAATTCACTTATCATCTCATATCTTCTTGTACTTATTGTTGATGTTCTATCTACAATTACTATCAATGATGATCTAAAGTGAATGTTATTGAAGTTTTAATGTGATTGCTATTGGAATCTGAAGTAAAGTTGTTATTAGGCTAATAAGACATTTAAGTAATTGTTGCAAGCATAGAACACACCATAAAATTTAACATGGTACCAGAGCCCAGGTGAAGACAAGCCCAAGAAACAAGAGAAGCAATCACTGTTGGATAATTGTTGTTGTTGAACAAGGTTTGTTGGAACGAGTCTCCATGGCTACTCACTCTTATTTCAAGATAGAGGATAAGCTCAATGACAAATTAGATTATCATATCTGGAAGATGACTCTTGATTTGACCTTGGAGGAACATGAAGTGTTGGATTATGTGCAAGGGAAAGTGGTGGAGACCCCTTCAAATGCACCTGTTGCTGCTAGAACGAAGTATAGAAAAGGAGAGGTCAAAGCTAAGAAAATATTAGTTGACAACATTCAAAAGCATTTAATCTCTTATATTTCTGATCTGGGAACTTCCAAGGAAATATATGATAAGTTGATAGGGGTGTCCAAAGTTAAAAATGCAAATCAAATTCTCTTTCTCAAGAACAAGTTGAAGGATATCAAAACGGACAAAGGGGAGTCTATACAAGCATATTTCATGAGAATAACTCAAGTAAAGAATGATTTTCTATCTATTGGAGAAGTTATTGTTGATAGGGAACTCACCCTTATTGCACTTGTAGGTCTTACAAGGCCATGGGAAACATTTGTCACCACCATTCTCAACAATGACAGGATACCTAGTTTTGATGAGCTATTGGGTAGATGCACTCAAGAGTAAATAAGGATGATGGAGAGAGATAAGTCTGTTAATGGAAGTGAACCTACTGCTTTCTCTACACATGCTAAAAGGAGAAATGATGTTGGTCCATCAAATTCAAGAAGGCAAGGTTTTGGATCTAAGAAGGGATTCAAAGGAAAAGGCAAAGGAAGATGCTTCAATTGCACAAGTTTGGCCACTATGCTATAGAATGTCCTCACAAGAAGAATCCTCGAAGGGACAACAACAACAATCAAAGAAATAACAGATCCAACTACAAAGGAAAATGGAATTCTTCTGCTACTCAAGAAGGAAATAATTGACCTCCCAAGATGACAAGAAATGCCAGGTATGATGAAAATAATGTTGTTGAAAAACAAGATGAGTATTATCTCATTTCTACTTTATCTACTATCTCTCCTCTGAACACCTTGGATCAGTGGTTAATTAATAGTGGAGCCTCAACGCATTTCACTAGATATAAGGAGGTTCTCTAAAATTTAGTTGAGAGGAAGACTAATCTAAATATTAGTCTTGGAAATAATGTCACCTACACCGTGAAATGAATAGGAATTGTTACTCTTCACTTGAACTATGGTCAAACCATACATCTTCAAGATGTTTTGTATGTGCCTAATTTGAAGAAGAATTTGGTATCTATTTCTGCAATGGAGGACAAAGACTTCAAGGTAGCTTTCACTGATGGAAACGTACGTGCATGAAATAAGAACTTTAAGGATGCTTTTACTCTTGGGTTTAAGGTTGATGGTCTTTATCAAGTTGGTGGAAGTCCTTTGGGAGCTTTGGCAAATAACACCTCTATTCAATGTGAGTTGTGGCACCAAAGATTTGCTCATTTACATTATAAATCCTTATTGAGTGTAATGAAGATGGTCACAGGAATGCCATTTTCATATGAATCATGAAGGAGTTTGTCAAGGTTGTGCAGCAGGGAAACATACAAGGGACCATTCCCTTCTAGTGAGAGCAAGACAATTGATATTCCTATATAGATCCATTCTGACATGGTTGGTCCTTTGCCCGTGACTTCATTGAGAGGATACTTATACTATGTGATATTTGTGGATGACTTCTCCCGCAAAACTTGGATTTATTTCTTGAAGAAGAAGGATGAAGTATTTGGATGGTTTCACTCTTTTAAAGCATTGGTGGAAAATCATACAGGAAAGAAGATCAAGACATTTAGAATTGATAATGGAACGAATATGAATCTAATGAATTCAATGACTTTTGCAAAGAGTCAGGTATTAAGAGGGAGCTCATCGTTCCATACAATCCACAACAAAATGGAGTTGTCAAGAGAAACACTTGTACAATTATGGAAGCCACCCATGCCATGATTCATGATCAAGGCATGCTGAAGCTTTAATGGGGATAAGCTACGAACATTGCTATGTACGTTCAAAATAGGAGTCCTCATCAAAGCTTGGATTTCAAGGCACTCGAAGAAATCTTCACTGGTAAGAAACTTGATGTTGCACATTTTAGAATCTTTGGTTGTCCTTTATATTTTCATGTAACAAAAGAGAAGAGGAACAAGTTGGAAGCCTCTAAGAAGAAAGTTGTATTTGTTGGATATGGTGAAGATTCAAAGGCATATCGAATTTATGTACCTAGTCAGAGAAATGTAATAGTAAGTAGAGATGTTACCTTTGACAAAGACTCTGCCCTCAGAAAAGCAAGGGATCTCCCCATCACAAGGAAGGATGATGATGCTGCTAAAAGTCAATAAGAACCTTCGATTGATGAACCTATGCCCGATGTTGATGCCCCGATGGATCCACTTAATCCACCTCCTTGTGATCAAAGAAAAGACCAATATGGCTTTGAGATACACTTCAAGATGCAGAAAATCATGCTGCCCCAAGAGGAACTTTTCGAGGAAGTAAGAAGCCTACCAAGTATCCAGGATACTTGGCTGCTATGAGTACTATCATTCAAACCAAACCTTGCACTTTCGAAAAAGCTGTGAAGCAACAGGTATGGAAAGATTTTAAGGCTGAGGAATATGAGTCAATCATGAAGAACAATGTCTGGAAAGTGGTGCCTAGACCCAAGGACAAGTCCGTAGTCACTGCGAAATGGATCCACACGATTAAACATGGAGTTGATGGAAGTATTGAGAAATACAAAGCAAGGTTCGTGGCTCATGGCTTCTCACAAAAGGAAGGAATCGATTATGATCAGATTTTTGCTCCTGTTGCCCAATATACCTCTATAAGATCCATAGTTTCTCTTGTTGCAAATCAAGGATGGAGCCTACTTCAAATGGATGTCAAGACTGCATTCTTACATGGCTCACTTATGTAAGAAGTCTACTTGGAACAAACTCAGGGGTTTGAAGAGGAGGATAGAAAAACTCATGTATGCAGGATGAAGAAATCCCTCTATGGGTTAAAGAAAGCCCCTAGGGCTTGGTATGAGATGATTGATAGCTATCTCATGAAGTTGGGATTTACAAGGAGCTATGTTGATCCAAACTTGTACTTCAAGGTTGAAAAGGACATGCCACTTATTTTGGTCTTATATGTTGACGATATATTTCTGACTGGTGCATACCCTCTCATTTATCAATGTAAGAGGGAGTTGACTTCTGAATTCGAGATGAAGGACCTAGGATTGATGCATTACTTCCTAGGCTTGGAGGTCTGGCAACAACCAGGTGATATTTTCTTTTCTCAAGGAAAATAATTATGAAGTTGTTAGAAAGATGTGGCATGGTGGACTGCAAGCTTGTGACTACACCAATGGAACTAAATTTCAAGAAGCTATGTGGAAGTGTTGTTGGTCTGATTTTGGCAAATCCTACCGAATATAGACAACTAATGGGAGTATTGATATTCTTGGTGAACATTGATCGGGCATATGCTTTGTTGTCAATAAATTGAGTCAATTCATGGTTGAGCCTCATCATATCCATTAGGTTGCTGCAAAGAATCCTCTAAGATATCTTCATGGTACTATCAACCATGGATTGAGGTATGTGAAAATTCCTACACTCAAGGAAACCCTACTAAAACAAAATTGAATGTACTTCTCCTACTTGATTTTAATATACATTATCAAGTTATTTTCTGAATAATACTGAAATAAATTACTTCTGCAGCTTAAACCAATTTAATTTGATTACATGAAACAAGAAACTGAGCAAAGAACAAGATACATAGGACACAATTATTTTTGGACAAAATAGTCCTTGGAAAAAACCCAATGCCAGAAAACTGGCACAGCAACTCTAAGGGTTTTATATTATTAAGCAGTAGTTTTGAATTCAATGTTGGATGCCCTCCCCGGCAATCCAGTTACAGAGAAAAATATAATGGCGGAAAACTGAGTGAGATTACCTCACTTCACCCGGCAGTTTCTGATTGATCCAGCAGCAGAACTGGCTAACCCCGGCTATCTCTAGGTTGGCCCTGCATAAGCCCTGCGTCAGCCTCACAGGCTCTGCATCAGCCATGCGCTCTCTTCTGCCTCCTGGAGCTTCTGCATCAACCTCTCCCGGATGTTCCGGCAGCTCCCAGGCAGTTCCGAATTTCTGCGTGAGGGCAACTTCACTTTTGTGCTGGCCCTTCTGGCTCTGTGTCAAGACTGCGTGGACCGAGACTGGCCCAGCGTCAGTCGCTCTAGGTGTTGCGTTGCCTCCACTAGTGTCTCTTCGCCTCTCTGTCCAATATTCCCGAACTATCCCTGCCCCTTTGCTGTAGAATGATCACTTAGTTAGAAATTCTCAGCTTCCTAGCCCCAGAAATCGAACTCTAGATCAATTTGTTTTCTCCGTGTGTGTTTCTAAATGAGCCCCAAGCCTCCATCTTATAATTTTCTTGTTGAGACTTCAACAACTGAGATTAAGTCTCTAACCCACAGCGAAGATTAAAACCTTGACTTGATCTGCTTTCTAGAACATTCTCACCCATATTTTAATTAATACCCATTAATACTTTAATTTTCCTAAGTTTAGACTTATGAACCCCATTAAAAATATTAATTATTTTAATAGAATACAATCCGGGTGGAATTTCACCAAGTAGTTTATGGGTTCTTTAGAACTCATGTGCCTTAGCCTTTCCGCCAATTTTCATGGCTAGAGCACATCCGATGCTACCAAAAACTAACACTCCCTCTTAGCAAGGAATGCGCTCTAGCAACAATGTCCAACTGCATGTTGCTCTGTCTCTGAAGCATCTCCTTTCTGCACTATTGTTGCCACCAACACTATGTTGTTGTTGTTACTGTACTGCTACCCATGACACTACCACTATTGCCCATGACACTATCACTGCTGCATTTGTACTACAACTCCCTTTGTAGCTGCTACTAACACTGCCACTGCTAGCTCTGCACTGGGTCATTTTCCAATTATTGTTGCTTAGCAACGGAAAAGCATCCAAAAATTTTGAACCAATTGTGTTCAACATAATACAATGTGAATGTTGGAATCTGACTGCTACTAGTCTCTCACCCTCTGAATCTTCTACGTTGTTGCTGACTTCTGCACTGCTGCCAACCTTACTTTGCGTTGATCAGTCCCTGGTCTCAGGCTACTGCATCTATCTTTCCAACCAACCCACTGCATCATCCAACACTAAGTCCATCTCGCTACTGCTGAATCTCGGGCTCCCGTAGCAAGGAATTGATCCAAGAGGTGGGTTCCTCAAGGATCCTACCCACATGTAGTCCTCCCGACTACAATTCTATATCGCCCCATTTCCCTCCTGGAGATGCATGGGCACTCATGGCAAACTCATCTTCGTCAGTTTTTGTTGGAGCAGCCTTAGGGTCATGTTTCTTATCCTTATCCTTTTGCTTCAAAGGACATTGGGATGCAAAGTGGCTCATCTCGCCACATCTAAAACATTTCACCTTCGAAATGTCCATCTTCCGCTTCTACTTCTGTTGTCCCTTTGATGCTAGAGTTGTGTTCTCCTCCTCCTCCTTGGTCTTTGTGCCACTCCCACTACTGCCATTAACGTTGACCTTAACTAGATCCCTCCTTAATTCTTCCTATTGAAGGGTTGCCCACATCTCCTCCCATGAAGGTAGTCTTTCCCTGCCCAATATACTTTGGACGAAGACTTGCCATTCATTCGAAACTCCATTCAAGGCCATCCTTACCATCGCAGTAGACTGAGGAATAGACCCCACTGCAGCAAGTTGGTCTCTGGTGTCCTGAAGATGCTAAAGATAGGAGTTAACTCCTCCCTTTTGCATCAATGTCCGTTGCAACTTTTGTTCTAACTACATCTTTTGTTGTTCGGAAGAACCTTCATACAGTGAAGACAAAGCTTCCCACATTTCTCGGGTTGCATCTTTGCCCTGCAAGTGTGAGACCACATGATCTCGAACTCCATAGAGTATGAACCTCTTCGCCTTTCCCTGCTCGACCTTGTACTTCTTCTTCTGATCATTGTCCGCGAGAACAGCGACAACAATCTTGACAGAGGCTTCAAGATCGTACTCCTCTAGAACAGCTAAGATTTTGGTCTTCCATATGACATAGTTGGAAGCTCCTTCCAACCTGTCCTGATCTCTAAGTCCATGTGATGTCATCTCACCCAAACTGTCGAATTGACTCCTCTAGTCACTGCACAGCACTAATCTGCTCCCTGACAAGTGAAAATTTTGAAAGGTGAGAAAAGTCCTCTAAGGAGAAAATTCCCCGTTTATGTGTCTTTGCTATTTTCCGACGAATTTATGCCCTGGCAGAAACTACACCCTTCAAGCTCTGCGCTGAGGCTCTGTGTCACTCCCTCTACCTCTGCAAGCTCACGAATCAGAAATCGTACCTCTCTGTCGACTCTCTCAAAGAGATTTCCTCAAAATATCTACTTTTCCAACAAGGATTGTGCAATCTCTTCAAGGGGGTTCGAATCGTTGCCAAATGCAGCTATTGGCCTCTCTGCTCAACACTGGATCTGCTCATCCTGTTTCAAAATCAATCCTTTGATACCATGTGAAAATTCCTACACTCAAGGAACCCCTACTGCAGCAAAACTAAATTTACTTCTCCTACTTGATTTTAATATACATTATCAAGTTATTTTCTGAATAATATTGAACTAAATTACTTCTGAAGCCTACACCAATTTAATTTGATTACATGAAACAAGAAATTGAGCAAAGAACAAGATACATAGCACACCATTATTTTCAGACAAAATAGTCCCCGAAAAAAACTAATGCAGGAAAACCAGTGTAGCAGCCCTGAGGGTTTTATATTATTAAGCAGTAGTTATGAATACGATGTTGGATCCCTCTCGGCAATCTAGTTACAGAGAAAAATATAATGGCGGAAAATTGAGTGAGATTACCTCACTTCACCCAGCAGTTTCTGGCTGATCCGATAGCAGAACTGGCTAACCCCGACTATCTCTGCGTTAGCCTTGCATCAACCTTACATGCTCTGCATCAGCCCTACATTGTTTCTTCTGCCTCCTGGAGCTTCTGTGTCAACCTCTCCCGGCTGTTCTAGCAACTCCCCAGCAGTTCCAGATTTATGCATAAGGTCAGCCTCACTTTTGCACTAGCCCTTCTGCCTCTGCGTCAAGACTGCGTGGGCCTAGACTGGCCCAGTGTCAGGCCCTCTAAGCGTTGTGTTGCCTCCACTAGTGTCTCTCCGCCTCTCTGTCCAGTATTCCCGAACCATCCTTGCCCCTCTGCGGCAGAATGATCACTTAGTTCGAAATTCTCAACTTCCTAGCCCCAGAAATCAAACTCTAGATCAATTCGTTCTCTCCATGTGTGTTTCTAAATGAACCCCAAGCCTCTTTCTTATACTTTTCTCATTTAGACTTCAACGGTCGAGATTAAGTCTCTAATCAATGGCTAAGATCAAAACCTTGACATTATCCGCTTTCTAGAACATTCTCACCCATATTTTGATTAATACCCATTAATACTTTAATTTTCATAAGTTTAGACTTAGGAACCCCATTAAAAATATTAATTATTTTAATAAAATACAATCCGTGTGGAATTTGTTAAATTTGTTTTCCCACCCCGGTTTTCAGTTTCTCCTTATTTCTCCCATGTAGTTAAATGCCCTTTCTCATAATCATACATTCAACAAGCTGAAAAACAAACAAAAAAAACAAATTGCTGAAAACACAAATTCTGGAAATTTTACAGAATGCTGGAAATTGCAGAAATAAAAATCAGCAGTAATAAACAGCCATTAAAACACTGATATTTTTGGTCAATGTGACCCTGGAAAAACCCCCTACAACTCTTGGGGAAAACCAGTTAGAGAGCTTTTCTTTATTTCTGAAAAAAAAAGCCTTTTTACAGCAAGAAAATATTCAGCAAAAATCAGCAAGCAAACTTTTACAACTTATCTCAGCCTTGCTGACAAACTGCCCCGCTGAAACTTCGTTATTGTTACTCCGCTGCTGAAACTCCGCTGGTGATACTCCGCAGCTCACTGTCCAGAAATCTCCCTTGCTCTCTTGCTCTCCTTCTCTCAATCTGCTCATGAAAGAATTGAATCGAATGTGATCTTTTCCTCCTTTTCCTCCCTTAATATAACTCCAAATGACTTTTGGGTGATCCAAGTGACTTTTGGGTGATCTCTAAATCCAATGGCTGAAATAGATTTAGATCAATGGCTGAGATTAAATGCACATTTAAATCTCACTTTCTATTTTTTAATTCACCCCACTTTAATAAAGACCCACTTAGTCATTTATTTCCAAAGTCACTTTTCCTTTCTAATTTTTCATTGACTTTATAAAAGTCACTTTAAAATTAGACTTAGTAACTTTATCACTTAAAGTCACTTTTAAATTAGATTTTAACTTTGTAAAAATTATAAAGTCACTTTAGGAGAAAAATTAAAATCTTTTGGACACTTTTCCCTAGGCCAAAGATCAAAGCCTAAGGGAACCACCTGTCCTCCGGTACCAAATTTCAACACTCCCTCTTACCGAGGAAGGTGTTCCTCACCACACCCATCTTGTCTCTTAAGTAAACATGCTTGCCCGGTGGTAAGGCTTTGGTAAGAATGTCTGCTACCTGCTCATCAGTGGAAATATACTCAAGCTTCACAGCTCCCTTCTGAACATAGTCTCTGATGAAATGATATCTGATCCCGATATGCTTTGACCTGTCATGAAATACTGGTTCTCCGTGAGTTTAATGCAACTCTGATTATCAAAGTAAATCACTGAAGGTCTCAACGGTTGAACAAATAAGCCAAACAACATCTTGCGAAGCCAGATGGCCTCACAACTAGCTAGACT
>APFE031394197.1:0-14971 GCA_000404065.3 Pinus taeda | reverse complement strand
GACATTGTCTCCAATTTTCTACAAAGTCTGTGCTAAATGAGTGATCTATGAAGCTAGCATAAAGGTCCAAGGCGTGGGCTACACCCTTCTTGCTGGAAATGAAAATGAATACAATAATTCTCAGCTGACAAAAATCCCACCATTCTTGGTCATATATATGAGGATCTCAGAACCCATCCAGTCGTACGTTAAAAAAAAAATGTTCCACAAGAGTAAAACATGATCCTATAGTAGTACCTGGATAGTGGAGTCATCATAGGATGTTGAACAGTCTGCAAGCAGGAAAAATAAATGAATATTCAATAACTATTGATCTGAAATTGTAAGTGTTAAAATATAGAAGGAAAGGCATTTACAGGGAGACTTGTGGCATTAAGTAATAAAATGCAAGACAACATATTGAAGAATTATCTGCTCTGCTTAGTCATCAAGATATGCATCTGTTAACACATGTACCCAGCTACAGACCCAAAACTACAATGAGTTCCTCTCCACCTGTACCTATTCTTGTACAACCTTATTATCTAAACTCAAACACTGCTCCTCTTCCAGGTCTGCAATAATCACACACCTAATTTTACTTGCCAGTTGCCATAATACCAACAGCAAGGAATATACAACAGTGGCCCATAACCTTCAATTCACCTTTTCATTCTATTCCAGGGAGACCCTTTCCGTTTCTTAAAGCATGTCATCTTCTTTGCATGGTCAGAAGATGCAACCTTTATAAGTGATTGGTGCCTGAAACACGACATTCCATGCCCATTACATTTCAAAAAAAGGCGTGGAATTGAGAGGCAGTTTGATCAAAACAACCTTGCAGCAGGCAGGAAAATCCAAGGCAGAGTCTCATATACACGGTCAGAAGATGCCTTTTAAAAACATCCAAACAAATTAGGCTTGCATCCTTGTGATTTATGCATTCTCCTCCTTTGAACACCTATTAGAATGAACACTGTACTTACAATTAGTCTAACATACAATAGAAATATCTTTAATAAAACCACAGTAATTCCTCTTTTCTCAGGTATATGTAAAATTTGTGGGAAAATTTGACAAACAAAATACAAGGAAACTTCCCTGCCATATGTTCTTCTCACTCAATAATTATTAGTATTTGAATAAATATAGGAAGCAGCAGGATGAAATTGCTCATTATTGAATTTCCTATGAAAACCTACAGAACTTCCAGAAATCAATCTTTTGGTAATCACATGTACAACTGCTCCTCTTTTTACCGAGGTTGAAGCTACATATTAAAATGCCAAATGCCATGTGACCAGGCCAATTTCACAAGAACAACAAATAATATACTTGTAGCACTCTTTGCATCGCGCAATAGGCACTAAGCCAATGTCAATCTTCCATCAAGATCAAAGTCTTCATGAAAAGATGATGTGTGAATATAAATATATAGGCATATGTATGGTCTGAATCCTATAGTCTGGAAAGCTACACCAGACGCTTCTGATGGGTTGGGTTCAAACTCAAACCACCAGATTTATCCCCGTCAGTTTTTTTTTAATAGCACATCTTTATCTTTGATGGTAGTTGACCTTTCTCTAGTTTCTTTACTCTTATTAGTACCTGAATTGAGCTGAGAACATATTAAAGATAAGATTGCAACCATGGAACCAAAATGGGCTTCCTTACAGCATCATCCGAACCTGCCACAGGATCATAGGCCTGACCAAGTAACATGTTGCGATCATATTCTAGCAACCCAATAATTAGTTGAGTGAGAAGTTTTCAATAAATCGGAAAGTACCTGTATAATCGACCAAAAATTAAGTTGCAGAAGGAGCCCTTGCAACACCCAGCTAAAAACAATGAAATGACCTAGGTGAAACAGTATTATATATATATTATATATATATTATATTATATATTTTATTACACAGCAATTACAACCGGAAAACAAAACACATTGAGATTTTCAAATTCATCAACACACACATCGCTGATGCTCTTCAGGAACATAACACCACATTTATATATTTTTAATCTAAGGTCAAGTAGTAACGAAATACACATGTACCGTACACTAGAAGGCGAGTCTTCGCTTGCTCTGTTGTCGCTAGTATTCCCTTGTTGCTGGTCACTTCTGCGAGTGTATGATGACGCACTTGATCCGAAAACGAGACCCACCGGTTAACTTCCCAGCCTACTCCTTCGGTACTCTTCTTCCCCGCGGACCCCCGAGCTGCAATGGGGTTGTACAATGGAGGAAGAATCTAGCTGGCAAAGGAGAGCAACCTTAGCTCAAGAGTCCCCTCTCTAAAAGAAATCCTCTACCTCACCAAACTCACTATAGCTTCGTAGTCACTGCTTTCACATCATCTCATCCATCCAACAATAGGGTTCCCCAAAAAGTCCCTTCTCTCACGGCTTGCCCCTTCTTTTATAGGATTCCTCATAGGTGACACTTGGCATGTCATGCATAATTATAATATTTTTCTTTTAATTTAATACTTGATTATTCACCTACCCATGTGTCATTCTCTCAGCAAGGGTCACCCAAATTATTTACTTAACTTTTTATTTAAAACTAATATTTTCCTCACCTCACAAGATTCCTATTTCTTCTCCTAGTTGTCTCTTTATTCCCCCTTTTTATTCTTTAAATTGTGTTTATTACTTGGAGTCAATTAATGAGTCAAGATTTTATCCCCAATCTACTTCCTAAATTAACTCAGGTTATCTCTTAGAGGGATATTCTTATGTTGGTTGATGCCACATGGAGCTTCTCTACAACTCTCTGAATTTAATTTATTTTTCTTAATTTAATTCACCTTTCTCTTTTCTTAATTAAGTTTAATTGGTTTAGGATTAATCTTTATCCTTACAATATGTTTGTCTTCCCCTTTTATCTAATTAAACCACCTCATCTACCTAGCATTTTCCAACATGGGGAGGGTAGAATTTTTTTAGGAACTCTATTTATTTTTTTCCTATGATCCTCCTTATTCCAAGTTTTATTTTTGCTTTAATTTCCTTGGTTTCTAATCATCATTTTCCCTTGGTGTAACTCCCTAGCTTTCATCCCTTACTTATATTTATTTATTATCATTTGTTTTTAATGATTCCAAGGGTGCCAAGTTTGGTTGTGCCCTTCAAGAACTTCCCCTGAAATTCCAAGGGTGCCACACCTAACAGTTTAATTGTGATGCCAAGGGTGCCAAGTTGGTCGTGCCCTTCAAGCATTTCCCCTGAAATTCCAAGGGTGTCACACCTAACAGTTTAATTGTGATGCCAAGGGTGCCAAGTTGGTCGTGCCCTTCAAGAATTTCCCTGAAATTCCAAGGGTGCCACACCACTTGCCCTTTAATTGTGATGCCAAGGGTGCCAAGTTGGTCGTGCCCTTCAAGAATTTCCCTGAAATTCCAAGGGTGCCACACCACTTGCCCTTCCAGCATCCAGTGACTACGAGGGGAAAATATCGTGCAACATCATAGACTGCTATCGTCTCTCATGTTGCCTGCTATAGTGAGACTAATGGTGCCGGGGATCAAGGAATCCGCCTTGATGCGCGCCGCCCAGCAGGTTCCTCATGAGCCACCCAACTTTGGGACTTGCCCTCATGGCATCGTGATCTTCAAGGCGAAGGTGTTTCAACTCTTCCAACCCAAGTCACGGTGGAAGTGCTAGTGGGTGAGATCAGGGACTCTATCCCACCCCTCCCATGTAGTTCCATCTACCTGTACAACCCCATCACCCATATGTGAGTCATTCGGCCAAGCAACTAATATGTGCCTGCAACCATTAACATATTATCAGAATATAGATAAACATATATAGCAGGTTTCGAAATCGACTTAGAATGTCAAAGATAAAATAATATAAATTTTCATCAAACCAGGTGTCGTCAACTCATCATGTGCGAGTGCCTCTGGTGGTTTCCTGCCATACTTAATAATAATTAGTAACCAGGTTTCTCAGTGTTAGTCATTGTCATAATAGCATTATTACCATCACCTGGTCATTCACATCGTTGTTCATTGTGAACCATAACTATTGTAAATAGCTAACATAGGGGATACCTCCATCATGGTTAGCATCATCATAACCTTAATGGAACCATACATATAGATCAAAGCTACCATCATTATAGCATCAATAGAAAACATGTCTATCCTTTACTACTATCATCGTCATGATATCAATAGAGAGTACACATAACCATTAATTATATCGTAATCATAATATTAATAGAGAACATACATAACCATCACATTCACTAATAATAGAGTCACGTTTCTATATCCTCAACCTGAGTTCCTCATAGGCTAAAGTATCTAAGATAATGTCATATTAGGGTCAGAAAACTAGAGTGGGCACTACAGAAATAATTTTTTCTTTGGACAGGTTTGGGTGCACTTTGGGATACCAAGGAGCATTGTTTTAGACAAGGACACAAGATTTCTTGGCAAAAGTCACAAGGAAATTACATGAGACATTTAATAAGTCACAAGAAAAGTAAAATGTGATGCATGATCAACACAAAATAAAGAATTTATTCAAGGTGGGAGACAAAGTATGGTTATAGTTAAACAAGGAGAGGCTAAAAGGTCCTAGTAAGAAATTCAAGGATTTGCAATATGATCTTCCTAAGATATTGGAAAAGGTGGGAGATAATTCCTATAGACTCAACCTGCCCCCATATATACACATTTACTCTATGGTGAAAGTGGAAAATCTAAAACTCTAAGTTTTCGATGATGGATTAGGAAGACGAGTATGTCCTACCTTATATAGAGTATTTAGCAATATATACTAAGACATAGCTGATAGATTATACAATTTCATAGAAGAAGTATAGATATACAGGATAGGAGTAGCATGATCTTTGATAGATTAATTTGAAATGGAAACTTATAGGCAAGGCTAAATGGTACTCAAAGAAGATGATAGAGGAAAATTTTCCTCACCTCATTTAGTAACATATTTGGGAGACCAACAATCTCCCAAAATGGGAAGATATGATTTGGATTGGATTAGTATACTACTTTTCAAACATATCAATGCTTTTAAGGAGGAAAAATAAAATAAATTAGCTCACAAAAGAAATTATACCGACATGAACTTGTTTGGAGCATTGGGGTTGGAAACCTTTTGAGGCTAGTTTGAGGCTTTAAATGACATTTTTTGGGGGGGATTTATGATTTCATGAGTGCAGGACCCCCCAACACTATTATACACTAGAATACTTTTCTAATGGTATAACAATTGCATCAATCAAAGTTTGGATAAAATTTATGCCTCCTGGAAGTTGATCTATCATGACTGACCACCACCATAATTCAATAGGATGCCACATCAATCCCATTACTCATGGAAAATGGGATAGAATCAAGGGCCCATTGAAGAAGAATCTAGAAGGGTTTAGTTTTAACTATATTGAGGTTAAATGGGTAAAATGTAACCACTAGTTGGCTATTGTGTTATGTTATAATTGGGCCACTAGATGGAAAAGGGGTTCTATTTTATTTTCTTACATTTTGTTCCATAGTAGAGCAAAGTATCTTAGTGTAAATAGAGAGAAAAAAACACAGAGAGGTTTGTGTCCTATTGTAGGGAAAAACCAACACCCCCCATTATTTAAATAATGGGAACCCTTTCTAATAATATTTGGCTAAAACATCTTTTATGATTTTCATATTAATTAATTGTCTTACAATTTTTCTATTTTTTTCATTTTAATCGGATTTATATTTTGATTGTTTCATTGAATCCAACTTTTCATAAGCTTTACATCAATACTTGCTTCAACTCATTTGGTCAACTGATTTGTAAAGAGAACTCCTTTGAAGTTTGATAATTTTCTCGCCTCGACTAAAAAATGTTAATAAATGTATGATATTTTAATTTTTGCAATTAAAATAGTCATTCATTGTGGATATTAACTCTCGGTTAATTTTTACTAATTCTTTCATTTTTCACTAACAGTCTTACAAAATGACCCAGGTAAATTGTAAAATGGAGGAAAACACATTTCGAGATCTTGGTAATTTACTCCAATTTATTATTTGAAAACAAATTGCCAAACTAAAAACCCCAAAATTCCAAAATGGCTGAAGTCCAATTCGTAGAATTGTTAATTCATGTGGGCCCCACTTCTCATCAAATGCCCCCTTCTAAAATCTCAAAATTTAAAATCACCGAAATAAAATTTGCGATGTGATATTGTGATTGTGATATGTCGCATATCACATATCGCAAAAAACAAATTTCATAAGCCGTTCATTTAAAAAAAAAACTTGTGACGCGCTTTGGTTTATACGAGTGGTTAAGTTTTTTTAACATAAGGTTTGATTTGTCTCGGCTACTTATGCCTCCCAATTCCATGACCTCATGCTCACCTCGCCTCTTTATCCCTCCACCTCACACTCCCTCAACTCATCATCCCACTCCTCCGACCTTCCACGCTTCCACTCCAATAACTCTCACACCTTATAACTCCACTACTCCCTCACGTAACTTGTTTCATGTTAACTTGTTTTATTAATATGGGTTGATTCCAATGGTTGTATTTTAAATATTATATTAATATTATAATAATTATATTATAATTATAATTATTTATTATAACTATTATATAATTTGAATTATAATATTATTATATTTTAATTAATTTATGTAAATAATTAATTTAATTTGTAGTCACAAATTATAGTATTAATTAAAAAATAACTATAATCTATTTTATGATAAAATTTAATTTAAAATTCTGATTTTTAGCCTGGGCAATAGAAATCTCAGAATTTTGGCAATTTTAATACATCAACTTTGAAAGCTCATAAATTGAGTTTTACTTGGCCAAATGAGGCCCACGATGACTCATTGGAAAATTATGAAAAATATTTCTGAAGTAGTTGCATTCCCATATTTTATCATTTATTGGGTATAAAATCCAGCATAAGATCAAGCTCCAAATGTTTTAACAGAACTAATTCCTGAGTTTAATTTTCTGCATTTTTATTTGCCCAAAACTTCTCCTAAGTGCAGATCCATTCACTTATGTTCTCCTTGGCCAATTAAATCTTCACAAGAATCAATATAAAACTCAATTTTATTTTATTTTAATTATGTAATTAAGTTTTGATTGGATTTGTTTTAATTCTAGGTTTAGTATTTTGATTTTATTTTTTCATTTTAATTTAGTTTTGATTTGTTTATTGTAGAAAAATAGTTGAAGAGATGAGAAGAAGAAGATCTCAATCAATGAGAATACTCCAGCAATAGAAGAATGAAATTTTGAGCCAATAAAAATTGATGGAGAAAATTTATTCTTCAACAAACTTTCTTGTTGAAAATTCCTTCGTAGATATTATAAATAGCAGATTGTAGAATGTATTAGAGGCTTTTCTTCTCTACAATTTTGGAATTCTAAAAGCACTATTGTAATAGAGATTTAGAGTTATAGGTGAGAGGATAGAAAATCTCAAATTTGGAGATTATTGAGGATTTTTTTTTTGCATTCTAAATTATGTATGATGGGCAGAGCTTGCACTAGTACAACTCTTGTTGTAACAACAAAAGTTCAAAGATTGTAGAGGACTGTTGAAGACGAGAGGAGTGAAATTGATTCAAGAAATTGGTATTTATAATACTATTGTTTTAAATACTAGTTTCATTTTATGATGGCGGGAATGTGTCATTTTATTCATATTTGTGCACTATTATCGATATGAGTAATGTGTCTCAATTATATGTTATTGTTTATCTATGCTCTTATGGGTTGAATTATGATTTCTGAGTAACTATTTACTCATAGATCTATCTTTTAATACTAATTTAACAAATAGTGATATGTTTTGAACTATTTCCTCGTATTAGTGTTTAATTATTCGAATTATTAATTTAACAATCAATATCATTTTATGAACTACTTCCTAAATTTTGTTGGTTGATTATTTCAGTCAAGAGATCTCTTAATAGAATGTGACTTGGTATTCATAATGTCAGTTAATTGAACTATTTTGTTAACTTGATATTCATTATAAGCCAGACATATTTAAACCCCAATCATTTAAATATCTTGCTCTCAGTTGGGTTAGATCTATATCTTCCTAATTGAGATATGATTAGGATTTAGTTCCTTGTGCTTTCATTTCAAAATAATTTTGCATATAGATTTAATTTTACATTTTTAAAATTGCTCTTCATAAAGAGGTAAACTTTAGTTTTGGCTTGGTTGAACCCCATATCAGCTTAAGGATCACTTTCTTTCCTGATCAACAAGAGGGATGATATGAAATATCTTCTCCATTGGTAGATGAAAGTCATATTTTAAGCCATTTGGAGATTGAGAGTGTTAGACTCTGTCTTGTATGTCAGTGTGAGATTGATTCTTCTTCAAAACCCTATTTTGAAGAAGAAATCATTAAATGTGTTTTTTTTAGAATACATATCAAATTTTCCAGCTCTTCAAATGGCAGCGATTTCATCAGCTCCTATCCCTGCAAGCAGACAAAGAAAAAGCCCTTATTCAAAATCAGCGAGTTTAAAAAGGGAATTAGAAAACGGAGTTTGTAATGTGCAAATATGGAAGGCGCCCACTTGTAATGATTGCTGCAGGAGGAATGTGCATAAGCTGCTTCATTATTGGATCATTCTACATACAGGGACATTTTGATGGGTCTTCTCTTCTACTACTTGCAAGAAAATTATCATTAATTGGTCTTTTGGATTATATTGCAACATTTTCAATGGGCATGGGTGGAATTCCATGGGTCATGATGTCTAAGATATTTCCTTTGAATATGAAGCGTATTGTTGGCAGTCTGGTGTCTCTCACAGCTTGGTTTGTTTCATGGATTGTCACTCTCACTTTTTCTTTTCTTGGAGTTCTACAGCTTCCTTCTTTATATTTTGCATATGGCTTTTCTGAGGTTCATATCATCGCACTCTGTGGCATCCAAAGATCGTATATAATCTCTGTACCTGTGGCTTGCATCTATGATTATAATGGTTCGATTTGTTTTGAAGTTCATATGGTTTGAGGCTTGTATGATTCGAATGGTTCAACCCTGAATGGTCTCATTATATATGGGTCTCAGTGCTTCGCATTTAGCTCAATGAAACATCATCAGCAATCAAAGGCAAAGCAAGTTACAAGCTACTTGGAGAGGTCTCACTAGAAATCCCAAACAAACTTCATTGTCACAGCTATTGAATCAAATGATTGTGTTAGCGCTGGGAATGCCCTGCATCTTATTGATAAGAGGAATGTGATCCGAGGTGATTTTGTGCTTGTTAGTAGTGACACTGTGAGTAATATGTCTTTGAGGCAAGAGTTCATTCTGAGCAGCATTCATACAAACCTCCATTGATAATTTCTTGCAATCTAGAAGCCGACATATACTTTCGCTTTTACTAAGCTTAGGGTGTTCCTTAAGGTATATATCAATCTCTCTGTACAAATCATCATAAACTGGGCGTGCAAAATCGGGTATAGCTTCTGCAAAAGTGGTGAATCTTGAAATTGATAGATTTGCATCTTGAGCAATCTCTACCAAATATGCATCAATTAGCTTTGCAACTTTAAGCTTTGAGCTATGTACTGCAAAAGATGATCTTTTGCTCTCTACAAAGTTCAGGCTGAGACAGAGAAGGAAGTGGGGTTAAACAAGGGTGTATCTGACAAGCAAATCAGGTTAAAAATATTTTCTCCAAATGTCCTCAATATAACATTGGTCGACTTACTTGGGATAACAAGGGTTCCAGTGGGTGATCAACCTCAGATATAGAGGATAGAATCAGAACAATGATTCTATCATGCATTAAGCACGAGATGTGCATCATTCTAGTTGTTTCTCCTGCAAACTCTGATTTGTCAAATTCAGATGCGCTTCAGATGGCAAGAATGGCTGACCCAGATGGATCTCGAACCATCAGTGTGATAACAAAGCTCGATATTATGGACAGGGGAACTGATGCTCATAACTTCCTTCTTGGAAATGTTGTCCCCCTTCGACTTGGCTATATAGGGATTGTAAATCACAGTCAAGAGGATATTATTGCAAACAAAAGCATTCGAGATGCACTGGCTTATGAAGAAGAATTTTTCCGCAGTCGGCCAGTGTATCACAGTTTAGCTGATCGATGCGGTGTTCCCCAGTTAGCAAAGAAGTTGAATCAGATTTTAGTACAGAATATCAAGGCAATCTTACCAGAATTGAAAGCTCGAATAAATAGCCAAATGGTTAGTGTTGTGAAGGAACTTTCTTCCTATGGCGAGACCATAGATTCTAAACATTTAATTCAATTGTGGACGGTAAGAGTGAAGAGATGGCAACAGCAGAGTTGTATGGAGGAGTAAGGATTCATTATATATTTCAGTCTATTTTTGTTAAGTGCTTAGAGGAAGTTGATCCTTGTGATGATATCACTGATGAAGATATCCGAATGGCTATTCAAAATGCTACTGGCCCAAAAAATGCTTTGTTCGTTCCCGAGGTTCCTTTCGAAGTTCTAGTAAGAAGGCACATTTTTCATTTATTAAATCCAAGCCTTCAATGTGCTCGTTTTATTTATGATGAGTTGGTAAGGATAGCTCATCAATGTGAAACAGTCAAGCTACAACGGTTTCCTGCTTTATGTAAGAAGTTGTAGGGATCTTTTTACAGGAAGGTCTGGCTCCTGTGGAGAGTATGATTGAAAATCTTATTGCCATGGAGATGGACTATATCAACACTACGCATCCATCATTTATGGGTGGCATTTCCTTTATCAAAGGACAGTTGACTCATTTGTAGGCTACGACGACATGACATTTCCAAGTTTTATGAAGAAATCATTAGATTGAAGGATTCTATGAGTATTTTCAGGCAGATAAGAGAATTCAACGAATACAACTGGCATAATATGCACAATTGTGAAATTGTTAAAGATTTCAAACAGAAAGCGAAGGTGAAAAGTAAAGGACCAAACACCACGAAGACATCGACTACAACAGAAAAATAGAAACCGATCTCCTACTAAGGACTTCAGTTAATGATTCAACAAGATCTGCTCTCCAGTTTGTCGGCCATCAGAGGATTTTTAGAGGGATGATGTTTTATTTTAGAATAGAGGAAATGCTCTTTTCTATTTTTATAATTGCAGGTGAAACAACGCCCCTGTTTTGGGGTCGATTTGTTTTTCCCCTAGCAACGTTTATTTAATGTATTAAAAAGTCATTTGTAAAAGTTAGTGGGGGAGAGAGAATTTTGAGAGCTGTGCGTGTAGGAGAAAAACAGAGCTTCCATTGTACAGTTTTGAGAGAGATTTTAATGAAAATACACAGCTCTGGCTTTTGAGATTCTTGTGGTACGAAATTTAGCATAAGTTTTCTTTCTGTTTCATATGTAGCCTGTTATGTGTTCATTTCATTTCATGATCGTTTCTGAATGAACAAATGAAGTGTTAAGGTAGAATTCATAACTATTTATGCTATGTCTTTAAGTTTGTTCATATTTAAATGTTTTCTTCTGTTTGACAAGGATTCATCTTCTATGCCCTTGTCAGCTCCTCAGCAATCTTTCCATTCCATTTAATCTCAATTTGATGTTAAATTTCTTGCCTTCCTTGCCTCAGGAGATAATCTGTGTTTTTGATTATATTTCTCTGTTTCAAGTTGTTCTTTGCCCATGCAGCCCAGAAAAACCCCACCATTTATTAAAAACCCCTTTTTATCAATTTATTAGCCTAAAATCAGTCATCAATTTGGTCATCTCAGCCCCTTTTGAAGACTTTTTTGCCGAGTTTGACCCGGAGAGAGCCCTCTCCTGTCCTCGTAGGGCTAGCTACGAGGCTGAGCTTAGTATGATGTTGCCTCGAGTTTTGCCTTCCTCAGCCTGAGGCAAATTCGAGTGCTAACAGAGAGAAGGTAATTGGACCTAGTTAAACCAGTCAGAACCACCATTCCAAACAGAAAAGGAGATGCTTTAAGGTCCAGACCAAGTGGTCATCCCCAATGTTGTTGCAGCGTATTTCGAGGCTTCAACATTTTGGCACTAGAAAGAGGTCCTAAAACTTGTTGCCTATTAGAGCCTTTGAATTATAACATTTTTTTATTACAATGGCTCCTCTTAAACTTCCAGTTTGGATTTGTATCCATAGATGTCTATCTTCCAATACTCCATCAGAAGTGGTAAGACTATTTTCTCAGGTAAATTTTAATGGTAAGAGTAATACTTCTGCATTTAATCATGCTTTACAATTCATTCAAAAATTTTCAAATTCTACTTTTCAAGGAATTGATAAAGGCATTTTATCTAGGATTTTTACTCTTACATTCTTAGCAAAACCTAGAAGTTGATGTCAATCACTTCTAGTTGCCTCAATTCACAGTTGGGATCAATTTGTTACAATATTCCTTTGCAAATTTAACTACTATAACTACGAACATGTATGTGACGAAATCGAAGACTTACGAAAGTTTGAAAATGAGTCTTTGATTGATTTTACCATTCAATTTCATTTAAATTGCTTGAGATTTAAAATTAAAGAAAAAACCTCAGAAGGAATTATTAGATTGGTTGGAATATATTTTCTCTCTTCCTCCCATTCATAATTCATGTGAAATTATTTCAAACTTTTCTCAATCTTGTTCAAATTTCATTAACATAATTGAGAATTCCAATATGGAGGTGCAAACAAATAATGATGAAGTGGCCTCTATTATGTACGATCAATTTCTTCATTTATTGCACACTTCGTATAGTATTAATAATGATCAGGATGCACCTTCACATGTCAATGAATCTCAATCAAAAAGCTTGGATAATTTTACCATTCAAATCCAAGAAGATATTAGCAACAATCTTGAAGAAAAAACCACTTTGAAATCTGAAAATCAGTATACGTTAAATTCAAAAAATCGGAACATAAATCAGCAAGTACGAGTAGCAATCAAAGTTTTCAATAACACACAACCTGTTGTACGAATTTCTGAATTCTTTTACGATGAGCAAATGCCAAATTCACAACAACAAAACAACATTCTTCAATAAAGCACAAGTACACAAATGAATGATCTCAAATTTGAATTTTACAATGAACATAATGAACAAGAATTCTCATATAGAGACACTTTCAAATCCATTGCTTCTCATTCTCATTTTTCCCTTTATCCTAATATTTTTGTTGATGGCAATTTATCCCCTCTTAACATTAATGATATCTTAGAAAACAGAGAGGTTGATCTAAATGAATTGCCAATTAGTTTTTATCAAGATAGAGAAATAATTATTGATCATTTTTCTCGCGTTAATGAACATGAGTTTTATATTCCTTTTTGTTTTGATACATTGGATGAGATCGAAGGGAATTTTAATGAATATCATGAGATCATTTATGATAGTTACTTTGACATTGAGGATATTGATTTTTCTTTTTCACAATTGAATCCTCATGATCAAAGTCGAATCACATGTGAAAATGAAGAACACTCTAATTCAGAAATTGTTTCAAATAGTTCTCATTTTCAGACAATTACTCATACTCAAGATTTCAGCATTCGAGAAACCATTCCAATCTATGATTTATATGACGATCAAACTATCATTCCTATTTATAGTCATAGTTATCTTTCTAATTCATAAGTTCGTATTAACAATTATTCAAATTTCATTATTCTAGACAATTCTTGTGAAAAGGAAATTGTTTTAGATCATTCCCAATTGTGTTGTAACACTAGTGTAAACTACGATTTGGTTTTGGTAATTTTCCTTCACTTATTTTATTTAAATTCGGATTTCTTTTCTGTTTTTAGTTTTCAATTTTTAAATACTTTGAGCTGGCATATTGATCATCTCGATACTGAACACTCCATTGATTCATTAATCAATAAAAAAAATCAAGATTCGTATCATAATCATGAACATCAAGAGCTATTAATCTTCCAAATTCAATTGATGTTCATTTCTTATCAATTGTTTGTCAGGCCAAGCAGTAACTCCATTTGGCAGAAAAACTGATTCTTTTTATTCCATCAGGTATGTTATTGTTATATACAAAAGGGTGTGACTGCTCAGTTCATCTCCTGATGACTGTTCACATTCCTAATTTAATTATTTACATAAATTCACCCAATCGTGAGGATTAGGTGTCAACATTCCCCCCCTTAATTTGAAGGGATGTTGGTGAGTTCAAGCATCGTTCTGAATCTTTCAAGCTTTTCTCTTCCAAGTGCTTTGGTGAAGATGTCTGCAATTTGCTCATTTGTGGAACAATGATGGAGATGGATTGTTTTGGCCTCAACATGATGTCGGATCAGAAGATATTTAGTATTGATGTGCTTTGTTCGATCATGGAACTTTGGGTTCTTGGCCAACTTTATTGCAGAGGTGTTGTCAATCATGAGTGGAGTTGATTGTACTTGTTTTACCTACAAAAATTCAAAAAAAATCCTGAGCCACACAATTTCTTTTGTTGCTTCAACTGCTGCCACGTATTCTGCTTATGTTGTGGAATCTGCTGGAACTGATTGTTTGCGTGATCTCCAGGAGAGAACTCCTAATCCAAGACTCATAGCATATCCTGAAGTAGCTACCCCAGTTTCTTTGTCTCCATCGAAGTCTGAATCAGAGTATCCGATCAAACTAAAGTCATCCACCTGTGTGTACTTGATTCCAAAGTCTTGAGTTCCCTTCAAGTACTTTAGAACTCTTTTTGCAGCAGACCAATGTCCCTAACAAGGCTTTTGCATAAACATGGAGATGATTCCAACAGCAAATGAAATGTCTGGTCTGGTAGTAGTTAGGTAGTTGAGACTTCCTACAAGCTTTCTATACTTTGTTGCATCCTCAAATTCCTTTCCTTCAATATGTGAGCTTTAAGTTTTGTTCCATTGGAGTAGTAAGAGGATTGCACTTTGTCATGCCAAACCTGTTCAACAAATCTCCAATGTATTTCTTTAGAGAAAGAAATATGGACTTTGGATGTTGGGTTACTTCAATGCCAAGATAGTAATGAACATAGCCCAAAT